>RJWH01004445.1:0-80132 GCA_004363575.1 Solenodon paradoxus | reverse complement strand
GGAGTCGGGAACCCCTCCACCCAGCCGGCTGTCAGAGCCGCCCCAGGACGAGGGAGCACCCGGGCTGCCATGCGGAGAAAGGAAGAGCAGGCCGTGGAAAGGGCGCTTTGGAGTCAGAGCAAACAAGCCAGCTTTCCGACTGCGGCCCCACCTCTGACTAGTAAGTCAGTTGTGCTCGAAGGCTTGTTTGGGAAACCGAATATTTCTTGATATGACTGGAATTATGCAAAACATGCATTGCGAGGTGTGCCCTGGTGTTGTAGCAGTTAAATTCCACCACCTCCAGCCGGCACAAGCCCCAGACATCCCAAGGACCTGGGTTCGTGTCCCGGGGCCGGGGGCAGGCCGGGAACAACCGAGATGAACACTAAATAAAATGAATAGAAGTGCTTTTTCTCTCTCTTCTGCCTGCCTGCCTCTGTTCGCCTTTATTCCTGCCTGTTCCTTTCCCTTTAAAAACAGTCATGAAGGGAAATCAAGTTAACTAAAAAATTTTGGAAGGTTCAGAGAAGAAACTAGAAGCTCCACATCTCCCAACTACCATTCCTCTCAGGAACTTTAATTCCAGGACCTTCTCTAGGATGTATCTACTCTGGGAGAAACTGTGCTGTAAACGCTGTTTTCAGGCAGCATCGTCACGAGCAGGCTTTGTAAATGTCAGTTTTAATAAGTGTGCAAACACCCCATGGTAGGGATATTCTGTAATTTAACCATTTCTGCAGCACTGGCGTTAGATTACTTTTAAAGTCAAATATTGCCATTTCTTATATCTGTTTATATTAAAATATTTTCATTGCTTGGTTATTTTCTTGGGCCAGGTTCCCCAGAGTGTAATTACGAATAAAGTAGATGAGGGAGCTTGATAGGTTTTATTCATCAAGTTACTTTTGGTGAAAGGGCTTCTGACGAGTCCGAGAGCCTGTGATGCCAGCCACCCCACCCTGGGGTGCAGTGTCCATCTAAGTCTTTGCTCAGCTAACTTTTCAGATGCTCTTGCATTGTCTTCATTGCATGGGTTCATTCTAAATTGATTTCTGACACATTCATTACTAACAATTAACAAGTTAGAACCTGCATCTGAAGGTGCCCCAGGGCCTGGCCTGGCTCCCGGTGACAGATTCCGTGTGTGAACTGCAGCCTCGAGGTCATGGAGTGGCCATGAGCTTTCTCTGTCCGGCGATGTCAGCCCCTGTTCTGCGCCTGTGCAGGCAGAGGGCTGGGTTCGAGCTCATGTCGCCCCAACAGGCTGTCCCGTGGGGCTGGCTGGTTTCCTTCTCCAGCATCATCCACGTGCCAGCTGTCCTTGAGGTCACAGGTGAAGACCTACCGGGCGCTCCCTGGGCGCCTAGGGAGCACATACCTGTAGACACCCACGAAAACATCCCAACTTCTTTTAAAATCAGATCAAAAATGGCTTCGTGGCAGAGACGGCAGGGCATGGGGTGACTGGGATGGGTGGCGAGAAGGGTCCCACCAGCCATACTAGAGAGGTGGGGTCTACTGGGGACACGGGGGGCATGTTGCTCTGTGCCCGCGATGGAGGACTCAGACACACAGCGTCACTGGACGTAAAATGCCAACAGGCGCCCTGATGAAATGTGATCTCCCGTGGGGGTGTCCATTAGAGAATTAGCACAAACGCCCTGGGTGGGAGACAATTTCGCCAAGAGGGCACGAGGGGGACAGTGAGGCACAGAGCAACTTCTCTGGACTGGAGGCCCTCAGCACCCTGGACAGTGCCTGGCAGGATGGCTGGATGTTTACATGGCTGGATGCCTGAAGGAGAGAGCATTGTTAGAACTCGGTTTTATCAATGACCCCTCTCGGGGTTGCCGTGTTCCCTTATTCTACTCAGTAGAATTCAGAATTTGAGAACCAAACCACCGTGGCCATGTCCTTGAGCAATGTCTGCTTTAATTAAAATAGCTTTTTTTAATCAGTGGTTCTCACATCTCCTTCTTACAGACTCTTTATCACCGCTGGGTCTTGAGCAAGGGGTCAAACTGAAAAACATCCAAATAGGGTTGTCACCAGGTCTCACGTCTTGCCTGAGGTTTGTCCCCAGCTCAGGCCCAATAGTGGTCGCTCAGGGCGCTTGGATCAATGTGAAGCAGCTGTTTTGCTTTCAGCGCAGCCCAGACCGCTAACCAGGATGAAGGCGACCACAGTCAGCTGTTGGTTTCTGTCCCAAAGTTTAAGAATTTGCAAGAAGCGGGCTCTGCGGTGCATTCTCGCAGGAAGACAGGCTGCGGACAACCAGCTCGCAGACTGGTCGGTGGCGCCTGGTTGAGAAGCCGCGAACTCTGGATCATCAGGAGGCCCTGGAAGGCTGGTTAGGTTTCCCTCCATTCCCTGGAGACCCTCTGGCTTCTGATTACGGAATTGGACTAGAATAGGGTTGAATCCACTTCTTTTATTTTTGTCCTACTCTTACATATTTTATACATTTCTTTAAATTAAGTCACTTTGTTTTCTTAAGCCAAATAAATGTATCAAAAATAAGAACTTTACATTTAAGCTTTATAAAGATTCCACTTTAAAAATATAAATTATACATAATATATAAGTATATATTTTTTATAATATTGAAAAATGGAAAGTAGAAGCTTAATGTATAATTACAGTATAGACATAGCCAGTGTCATATGCCACAAATAGATAGTGTCCCTAAAAACAAGGACAGTGACTACACGGGATATCATTCCTGCCTGTGAGACCCCTTCCCCTGGTCAGGTGTCGGGCTGGGGGAGGACGCTGGGGACCCCTCCGAGATCGGCGTCCCTGCAGGCGTGTGCGCTCACTCTGGGACTGGACACGCCCGCCTGCCCTCCCATGTGCTGCCTGAGCCCTGGCCGGCCCTGGGGGTGTGCACCCCACAACAGGAGGGTCCTCCACCTGGGCAGAGTTACCAGATTTAGAGAATAAAAATCCAGGACACCTATTGCCTGCAAATTTCAATGACTAGCAAATAATTTTCTAACGTATGTCCCACGTGTAGGCCGGAAGGAACTGCGCCCCCACAGACACACCGGGGGATTCTAAACAAGGAGGCCGCCAGCCGCCCTCAGCTCTGTCAGCTCCAGCAAGCTCCTCGACACCTCGGCCTCACTGTTCTTCCCTGTAAAATGGATACTGTTGTGTCCTCGCCTGACTAAGTTGTGCACGCTGGAAGAAGAGACAAGGGTCCAAACCAGGCCATCAGGAAACACGGAGTCGTGTCCACGGCGACAGAAATCCTGAGTGTCCACATGTCCTCCTCCATGAGACCAACACTGACGTGCTGGAGCCAGCAGCCTTCCTGTCACATCCCTCAAGGGTGATACATAAAGCGTTGGGTCCCAGGGTGTCCCCTTTTCCCCCGACCCTCTGAGCCCTCTGGAGAGCAGCTCCCTGTGACTCTGAAACTGTTCCTGTCTCTCCTCTTGGTCGCGAAGAGGCTAGGCTCTCAGGAAGTCTAGAGACAAAGGACCGAAGTGGCCCAGAATAAAAGCCCAGGAGACTGGAATGTCACTTCTAGGCCCCTGTCTCCCATCCCATGCGTGTCCCAGCCCTGTGCTGAGCCTCCCTGACCCAGGAAAGCCCAGGCTGGAGCACAGCCCGTGCAGAGGTCCCTGGGCTCGGCCAGGCCGAGAGGGGCATCCCTGGGGTCGGACACAGAGGTAGACGGATGGACAGGACATGAGGTGCAGGGAGCCACCCCACTGCCAGGCGAAAACCTTTGCAGCGATGCTGTTTCCGCCCGCAGGTGAGAGCAGTCCCAGTCTCCCAGGGCTGCTGGGTGGATTCAGACACACGTGGAGGCTGGTGCAGGTGAATGCAATAAATGGCAGCCTTGTGACTGCTGTCAGGCCATGTGCAGCTTTATTCATTAAAAGGGACCCAGCCAGTCCTGGGTGATGATACACAAAAAGGCGAGAGGGACTGTGCGCCGGCAGTGTTTCTAAGATTAAGACGGTGTGGCTGCTGGGCTGTCTGCTGCCAGGTGGCTCTGGGGGATGTGCAGGACGCAGGGGAAGCGGGGCTCTGAATGCATGTGTGTCCTATGCGTGCGTGTGTGTATGTACATGTTTGTGAACAAATACATGTTTAATTCAAATGCAGGTGGTTAGCTGTGTCTCAAAGAGAAGTTCATATCTAAGCAAAGATCTAAAGAAAATAAGGGGGTGACCACTGAAATTGGGAGGAGCCTGTTCAAGTGGAGGAAGCAATGTGTGCAAAGGCCCCGGGGCAGGAACAGAGCCTGAGACCGAAGAGGAGCCAGGCGTGGCCAGTGGAAGAACCTAGAGGTGACATGAGGCTCAGGCTACAGGCCAAGTGCCATGAGCTGAGAAGTGACAGGACTTACCTGTTAATCCACAGACCCTTCTGGTTGCTTAGAGGACAGACGAGAGGCTCAGGATGTCATGGGGGCCTGGAAGGGACTATTAGAGTCATCACAGTAGGAAACGGGGCGCCACACCAGGGTGAGCTCTGCTGAAAGAAGTGCTCAGTGTCAGAATCTATTCGCTGGACACCAGGGCAGACAGACAGGAGGGCTCCCCTTGCCCCCTAAATCTGTGAGTCAGGGTTGGGACCCTCGTGCCTCTGTGGCATCCTGTGGGAGCTGAGAAGAGGGGGTCGGAGGTGCCCAGGGAACAGCTGCAAAGGTGTGAGAGCCGGTGGTGAACTCGGAGAGACGGAACCCACAGGCGCCGCAGGAGCCTGACGACCGCAGAGCAGAGCAAACAGAAGTTGAAAGGCTCCGCAGGCCGAGCAGTGAGGCAGAGGGTGGCCAGGCTGTCTCCACAGGCGTCACCTCTGGGGCAGAGTTTGCTTTGGGGGCGGAGGGACTAGCCAGTGTTGATTCAGCTGAAAGGGAGAGGCCCCTCCTGGAGCAGCACAGGGACGCGGTGGGAGAACATTCCTGCCTGGGCCAAGGGGTGACCTGGCGAGTCAAACACTGCGTGTGCATGGGGCACGTTGCACGTGGGCTGGACTTCAGGGGACAGGGCGTCCGGCTGCAGACGGGGCCACAGACAGCCCAAGAGTAGGTGGCGTTTTGAGTCTGGGTCCCCCGGAACAGTACTGGGGACCCCGAGTGGTGACTCCTCGGGAGCACTCTGGCCCGGCCGAGAGAGTGAGGCCGGAGAAACGGGTACAAGCCAGAAAGTGCGGGAACCCTCAAGCAGAGACCCTCAAGCATGCGCGACTGGAGGTCCCGCGCCCACCTTCCCGCACCCGTCACCTGTCCACACGAGCGCCCACAGCCCGGAATCTTCTCTCCCCCTCAGAGCTCCTGTCCAGGCTGAGAACAGGCCGGGCCTTCAGGACGGAGCCCTTCTCTCGGGTCCTGTCGCGGGACGAGTCTGGAGACCCCCTCGGGTGAGGACTCGGTGCAGGCAGGACTCGGCGGTGCTGCAGAACCCTGCCAGGGGCCCCGCCGGGGTGCATGGGGGCAGGTGAGGGGCCTGGAACCGAGGGCAAGGGGGTGGCATCACGGTGGGGGTGGACAACGTCCCTCATTGCTGCCTGTTGTCACGACGTGCCCTTCTCATCCTACAGACCCACGGAGGGCCCCGTAAACAAGCCCATCTGATAGGTGAGGAGCGGAGGGTGTCCCTGACCCAGGAGGAGTCAGAGGGCGGTGGACACGTGGCCATGTGCAGTGAACATTCTTCTGACTAAGTGCTTTCCTGGACACAGGATGCGGGACGCACCTGCCCTCCGGCAGCCCCATTGCCTGGGCTGCCACGATGCCATGGTGGACACGAAGACACCTGTGGGTCCCTGGTGAAGACCTGGCCCCCAGCCGTGAGCTTCCCATCAGCAGGCAGCTCCCGAGGTCAGGCTCTGCAGGGATCGTCTCCATGAGAAGCCACCTGCCAAGTCCACTGTCCATCCCGGGCAGCCAGCACCGGTGACTGACGGGCGAGAGTGGCAGATGGGGCCACCTCCCCACCGGTTGGGACTGCGCCCTCGGGAGAAAGGGCCCGCACCCCTCCCCTTGCTCTCTCCCCCCACCAGAGGGACTCCCAAGGGGCCCCAGTGACCCGCTGTTACATGTCTTCCGGCCACAGAGTCTGCTTCCAAGGACCCTGGTCAAGACAGTTCCCACTCACGTGGTCCTTCTCTTGCGAAACCCTCCTCCCAGATCTCTGCTGCTGCACTGCTCCTCAGAGACCTGCCACGTTGTAGAGTGATGCCTTCTGTCCCTTCACCACATTCAGAATAAAATTCCATCTCCGTTCAGCCTGCCGCTTGATTAGCTGGAATGCCTCCTCCTCCAGGAAGCCCATCCTGATTACGTAGAGAGTTCCCCTCGCGGCCCTGCTCTGCTCCTTGTCAGCCCATTTCGGTCTCCGTCACAGCCCTGATGGCCCTGTGAGTCTATCTCGTCTGTGGGGGGCTGTCTCCCTGCATGGTGAGGAAGACCCTGTGCTCCATTCACGGCGGAGCAGGTCAGGCACGGGGGCCCTCAGGAGGAGTCTGTAGGATCAAGGAATTGGGGAGGACACACCCTCAGTGGTCCCTAGAGGCGCACTTCTCGAGTTGGGCAAGCCCATGACTTGCTATGGCCAACAGAGTGGGGCAAAGGTGAGAGGATGCTGCCCCTTGACCGGGCTCCGCCTCATCACAGCAGGTTGGGAGACCCTCCATGGCCTGGGAGCAATGCACGGCCCCTGGGAGCTCTGCAGAGAGTGTCATGGGGCAGGGGCCTGAGGGTGGCCTCTGCTGACAAGCAGTACGCAGGGGGCCTGTCCTACTGCTGTAGGAAATGATGCTGCTGGTAGCCATGCCTGCAAGCCTGGAGATGCTTCCCCACTTGAGCCTCCGGATGGGAGCGCGGCCCAGGCCACACCGTGGTCACTGTGTTTTCAGGCCCCTGCCAAGAACCGGCTAAGCCAGGCCCAGACTCCTGACCCACAGAAACTGTGCCAGTAAATGCATACTTCGTGCCTCTAGATTTGTGGTAATTTGTTATGCAGCGATGGAAAATGAATACAATTGCAATTAGAAATAATGGAAGTAAATGCCACGTGAGCATCAGCAGATATTCTATGCATGGTAAGGTTAGTTCTTTTCCATTTTTTTAATTGCAACAACTACGTTTCACACATTAAAATAGACGCATATATGTAGGTTTTGCATATGTGCAGTTTCCCCATTCCTCAATACGTAGCAACAGTTATGTTATTTCATTCATCCATCCACCTACCCACCCACCACCCACCCACCACCTACCCATACATCCATTCATCCATCCACCCACCCATGCAGCAGAGTGAGGGCTACCACAAGAAAGCTCTGTGTCTGAGGGAGGTGCTGGTACTATGACCATAAATCTGGAATCCCAGGGGTGTATGGGACATCTTGAGATGCCCTTTAGCAGACTGTAAACTCTGATGAGCTTTGAGAAGACACTGAGTGTCTTAACCCTGCAAATCTCATCTCAGGAAAAACAAGCAGGTGTGTATGTGTCTGTGAGTGTGTTTGTGCACGTGTGTCTACCTGGAAAGTTAGTAAGGGCGGGTGGGCTGACACCCGGAGGTCTACCTCCCACTTACTTGGGCCCCAGCCCTGAGTGGTGGCAGGGAGCGATGAGGGAACAGGGAGCTTCCAAAGGGACCTGGCTCTGTGCTGGCCATCAGCAGGAGGCCAGCCACAGATGTCAAACATCTACAGCAATGCGAGACTATTTAGGTACAATTTATCAGAAAGGAGTCATCCCGCAGACATAAACATTTTAATCAGAGTGACAATTTATTCAAACAATTTGACAATGCTCACACATGCTGAACAGATGGGCTGGTGGGAAGGGACCCCCTGCTGGGAGAGACAAAGGGGAAGATCAGGGGCTCCCTGTCCCTTCCTGTCATCACATAGTATCACTCCAGCAGGCAGAGTGAGCCAGTTCCCCCCCAGGGAAACCTGCCTGCGCTTTCGGGGGCCTCTGCTCAGTGTCCCTGAATTCCACCGCGAGGAAAACTCTGCATGGACGGAGGCGCTCATGATTCATTCATCTATGTGGGGAATTTGCAGGGTGTCTACACGGGCCGGGCACCGTGCTGGGTGCGTGTGTGTGCACGAGATGTGTGTGCATTCACGCACGTACATGGGCACACAGGCACGTGTGTGTGCGTGCGTGTGTGCCGGAGCAGGTAAACTGTGCACACATCTCGTGCATCTGAGCATGTGGCCGTGTCACACGTGTGTGCGTGTGTGTGTGCAGGAGCAGGTCAACTGTGCACACGTGTCATGTATCTGAGCGTGTGGCCGTGTCACACGTGTGTGTGTGCGTGTGTGCAGGAGCAGGTGAACTGTGCACACGTGTCGCGCATCTGAGCACGTGGTCGTGTCATGCGTGTGCGTGCGTGTAGCCCAGCCCACTCTTCATCGCATGGCTTCTGCAGCTGGAGCCCATTCTGCGCTGAGCAGTCCCCGGACCAGATCTTGGTCAATTTGATCAAGTAGCTTTTCAGGAAGGTAACCCCCCTCACCCCCGAGTATGAGGACAGGCGGCAGGAGACAGAGACGGGGGAATAGTTTGTGGCCTTTAGGCAGCTGGGGCTTAAGCTGCTTGCGGGACCTCTAGGGGTGCCTTCCATGAAGGACGAGGGAGCCGGCAGGTGTCCTCCCGTCCGTCCACCACTGGCAGAGGGCTCTCCCGGGACCCCCCGACTGGGAGTGGGAGGTGCCAGCAGGTGCACGGGGTCACTGGGCAGCAGTCACAGGCCCGATGCTGCCCTGGCGCTCACAGACAGACCATCGCCCGCCCCCTGGGAGCAGTGCACGGATCCCAGTCAGACCAGGGGCGCTGGGGCCGTGAGGGAGTGGACTCACCCACGGTCTCCACGGGGTTCGTGATAGCCCCGCGTGGCCTGAGTCCCTGACCTCGCTCTCCTTGGTTCACGGCCGTTCTTGGGAACCAAAAGGAACACTAATTCCCAATGAAAAATGAGATCAGCAGGACAATTCCTGACGCTCGGCGTTAGCTGTCCATTTGGTGGCTTCCCCGGACGGTGCTGTCTTGTGAACTGCTTGGTGCCAACTTGGAAGCACCGTCTCTGAGCTGAAGTACAGTCAGTTCCGGGTCCTGTGAGGCCACAGCTTCCTGCAGACGTGGACTCTTGGGCCCCCTGTCGCCCATACTCCACTCTCCTCACCCCAGGTCACACCGTTCGGGGCGGCGGGGTCTCCCCAGCCAATCCCGGGTCCAGCTTCCTCTCCCGTCACAACACACGCCACACGGCGGGGGTCACCTAGGAGACCCTCGTCCTGTCTGGATTGGGCTACCTGGGGACAAGGTCCGGTTTGTCCCGATCGCCACAGAGTCGCCCACTTTGGAAACTTTTGCGCCCAGTCAACAAGTATTGGGTGGGACTTCGCCCCGTCGTCTGGAGGCGTGCTCACCAGACAGCGCTCGCAGGTGCGTGCGAGCTCCTCCCTTTGCAGTCCCCAGCCTGGAAGACGGTGGCATTCCCGCGCAGTCGGCCATCCCCAGGCCACCTGGGGGCCTCGGAGAGACGCTGCTGGCTCACACAGGAGCACAGGGCAGTGCAGGGCCAGGATGCTGAGTGTGTTTCACATCCAACTCATCTCTACAGGTCTCCCCGGGACTTCGGTGCCGGTGTGGGGGCACAGGAGGGACGAGCTGGGAGGTCCAGTGGCGGGCATGGCAGGCGTTGCGGGTGGCCTGGAGCGGCCTGGCCTCAGAGGGAGAGGCTCGGGAGGCTGACCAGCACTGGGTGAGGTGGTGTGGGGACCCCAACTCTGGACCCGGTGGCCTCAAGCGCCCAGACGCCACCACCCGCTGCCTGCCATCTGTGACACTGTCTCTGAGCCCGATTACTGTGACGATTAAATACATGAAATGTGCAAGACGCTGGGGACGGTGCGCGGGTTTCCCGCTGTCCCTATTATCACGACCACTTCATCGGGGACACGTGTCCTGGACCATTGTCACCATCAACCTGCCATCATCGTCAACTCACTGGACACACTCCAGACACCGGTGAGACTGACCGCGTGAGCCTCACCCGCAGGCAGCCAGCTCCTTCCTCCGCGGGGGCTGCGTCCAGTCTGCCCGCCCTCCCCGAGAGGCAGCAAAGGCTCAGTCCCGGGGACCCTGCAAGGCCCCCTCCTTGGATGTGATGCCGAGAACAACCGTCGAAATTCTAATTTACAGGTTCTCTGTAAATTACCGCCTGGTCTGATTTATAATTCAGAGTCTAATATTTATTTCTAACAGGAAATTAATTTGGGAAACTCAGTAGGTGATTAAATTAAATTGCAAAACCATTCCACTTGCTGCAGGGGTGGGGGTAACTGGAGATCATGTTTTCTGATAAACTGGGGCGAGTTTAAGTTCAGAAAAGCTGAGTGCAGCTCATCCCGGCCCAGAGGAGAAGGTCAGTTTGTCAAGTTCATGACAGAACATCTGTCCAGAACCCCGAGCGGGTCACAAGTTATGCAGACTTTCCCAGGGAATGTGCAGAAAAGCAAAGGCTGAAATGACACGCGTCTGATTCCAAGTCACTGCTAACCTCTCCACTCCAGACGAGTATTAGGACAAACAGGGGAGAAGGCGACTCGTCTCTGGATGGTTAAGTTGATGTGTCTGGACGAAGAAAGGCCAGGTTGCTGGCAATGCTTTATTTCCTGTATGTTTTCGGAAGAGAGCTTCCATTGACAGTGTCCGAAAATGGTCCTACACGAGCTGAGACACCTGCTGGTGCTCCGGCTCGGGGACTTGCACACACAGATCGGCGCTCACAGAGCGATCCCACCCCGCCGCCAACTGTCAGGCCTTCAGACGTGGCCCGATGCACCACGGGCGTTCTTGCGTCTCCAGCCACAGAGGGAAGAGGGCAGGACGTCCCAGCTTCTCTAACACGTTCCTGCAGGACATCCCTCCGTCTAAGTCCACGTCTGCACCCATGTTCTGTTAGTTCTGCGTCTCTGGAGAAACCTGACTAACGTAGCTGCAGAGTAGGAGAGACGTTGGATCAAATCCCAGGTCCGAAATCTTCTAGCTGGGTCACTACAAAAAATGTCCTTGCTCCTCTAAGCTTCAGTGTCCTTCTTTGCAAAATGAGGATAAAAACTCATCTATTTTTCATGTTTGTCTAGAATTGACTGGGGAAATAAGCATTGTATGAGTTACTTCTTGCTGTGTAATAAATGACCTTCCAAAACTTATCTAAGATTTCCTGTGGGTCAGGAATTTGGCTGTGGTTTAGTTGGGTAGGTCTAGCTCGTGGTGTCTCGTGAGGTGGCAGGCAGGGCTGTGTCATCCGAAGGCTGGACTGGGGCTGGGGGGTCTGCTTGTAAGATGGCACCTCATAGGACGGTCGGCAAAAGGACTCAGCCGCCGTGAGCATTTCTCGATAGTTTTTTTTTTTTATGTCTTCACAACATGGCAGTGTCTTTATGTGGAGAGGGAGGGGAGGGGAGAGGCGGGGAGGAGGGGACAGAGCTATAATGTCTCATCATCTCATGCCAGAGGTTGAGCACCACTGCTTCTGCTCTGTGCTGTTTGTTGGACGTGCATCACGTCTAGTCCACACTAAAGAGGAGAGGAATTCGGCTCATCTGCTGAGAGGAGTGTCTGACACGAGCATGTCACCACACACCACACACGTCCTAGCTATTTCTTGCTGTGTAACAAATCATCCCGACAACGAATGATTCGAAATGACGAGATTGTCTCATGACCACCTTCATCTCTCTCACTCAGGGTGTCCCACTGGTTGCATCATGTGGCGACTGGCCTGGGTTCTCTTTAAGGCGTCGTCGATCACACGACTGGCAGCTAACACTGTCTGTATCTGGGACCACAGAACACTGTCAACCGACACAGACACGCGGCCTCCTCACACCAAGGCAGCAGATTCCGAGGAGTGAGAGGCCCCCAACAGGATGGTAAACGTGACCCAGGAAGTCGTGAGGACCGTCCTGTCATGTTTGGTCATCGGGGCGATCTTCCAGGTGCAGGGACCTCACCACTCAATGGCAGGGGTGTCAGCATCACATTGGAAACACATGTGAGATGCGGTCGATTAAGGGGTATTCTTTGAAATGTACGGTTGCTCACAGTCTGCCTTTTGGCCATAAAATTCACGTCCCACCTACACGATCTCCGCACGCCCCCTCCCTCCCCCAGCCACAGCATCGCCGTCCTTTATGGCAGCAGCTCAAAGCCTAGGATCTTGTCATCAGATCGGGTCTTCAGATGTGCTTCCTAGGTATAGTTTCTTGAGTCCTGTGCCTTAAAATGTGAAGACTTAGGACACAAAGAGAAACGCTCTGCCTTCTCCAGGGTCCACCTGGCCTGAGAGAGCCAGTGCAGGGTAAAGTCAGAGACACTTCTGCTCATCAAGGGACGTGGGTGGCTTGGACCAGTCCCTGCTCCATAGCGATTCTGAAACCTACTCACACAGAGTCTCCAGTTCCCTGAGGAGGGATCGGGTCTGCTCCCTGGGGTTGTTCTGGGGGACATGGGGTCTGCCCTCTCTGCCATGCTTCCTTCCCATGACACGGAGCTGGTGGTTGGTAGCTATGTGGTTTCTAGGTCATTTCCCACCTCCAGCAGAGTGAGGGCCAAAGGCTCTGGTTTTTGGAATTGTCTCTCTCTTTCAGACCAAACTGATGCAATCTCTTTCAAAACTTGGTGTGTTTCTTATATGCTCCATTATATATATGCTCACTCAGTTAGACAAAAGCCACACCCACACATCTCCTGCAATAAGTCCCTCCACCTTGGGCGGCTGGCAAGGCAGTAGAAATTCTAAACCACTCTATTGTTCGATGTGTAATCACCAGTCTGCAGGGCATTCCCAGTGCACAGAGGTTCTGTGAGGCTCCTCCTGAAATGTTCATAAGGGATTTTATCATGAATTTGGATTAGATTTGGATTAGACCCTCTCTGGATGCTGTTCCTCACATGGAGAAAGCTTGCCGTCTAAAGGATGGCTGTGAGGACCAGCTCTATTTTCAACCCTGATCTCTTCTGGCTTATCCCCGTTCCCTACAGTTTGCTTGACGTTCCTCCTCTTTAACTCATCTCTCTCCGCTCACATTTCGCTGTTGCAGACAGAGGGGCAGCCGCCACCTTGGCTCCTGCCTGGGAACGCCCCAGGGAGACCGTGAGGTCTGCTGGTGCAGTTCGACGTCCCTTGTTTCTGCAGCGGACAGTGTAGTCACACTTTCTGACAGCAAGGACGCCCTTTCTTCCAGCTTGCAATTGCGTTTTTCAGACCTTTCACCCCTTCCTGTGAAGGATCAGGGAGGGTAACAGACTGATGGCGGAGGCTGAGCCAGCACGTGGCGCGCCGGTCGGGGCTCTTGTGACTTGTAATAGAAAGCTTGACAAATGCAAGGCCTGGCTGGAGGGTCTGATGTCACTACCTCCACCGAGCCCGTGCCATGTTAATACCGACTGCAGAGCCCTTATATGCCTTTTATAGGTCGCTGAATCCTCACTGCAGCCATCGGGGTACGTTCTGCTACCTTCTCATGGGGATGCGGAGCCGCTCCGGGTCTTCTGCGCCAGCCCCATGTTCCTTCCCACTCACACGAGACAGTCCTGCCTCGCCTTCCAGCTCCTGCACACGGCCAGGACATTCCTCCTTAGGGGAGTCCCCCTCCCCTAGGGCAAGCGGGCTGGCGCAGCCCCATGGAGGTAACTGAACAGCTGGGCAGAACATCTGGCTTTCCTTTTTTGCTCAGTTTTTCTCAGTGCATTAATTCCCTTTTCTTTGCTGCTTTCATCTGGCCCCCGGCCCGGTCCCCTAGGACACAGAGAAGCAAAGCAAATATTTACCTGAAGCATACTTGGCTTCGGCGGAGGTGAAAAGTCGTTTTTAATGTAGACATGGAAACGGCCAGCCCCTTCGGGTAAATCCCTCCCTGGAACAGACCCACGCGATGCTGTTTTTAAGGGAGGGGATTGGCGTCAAGACCCTGCCTGGTGACGGTGGAGGAAGCTGGGATGGGGTGACGGGAACTGGGGAAATGTGAGACCCCAGTTTTTTAGTGACTAGAAGATCCAGACAAGGAGCTGAAACCACTCAGCTGTTGATCTAAGCTTTGGGCAAATCAGTCTCCCCTGGCAATCCCCTTGGGTAGGGCTGCTGGATTTCCATGTGCCCTTTGGGGAAACTTATTTTTTTGATTGCGAGAAAAGTATACAGAGCATAAAGCTTGAAGCGCACGAGTCAGAGGCATGAATGCCACTCACGTGGTGTGACCATCACCATGTCCTAAGTGTCTTCTCTCTCCAAACTGAGACTCCATCCTCACGAGGCACTAACCCTTCTCCCCAGCTCCGGGCGGTCATCGCTTGCACTCTGCCTCCTCTAGGTCCCGTCTCTAAGTGGACTCAGGCGACATCAGTCCTTTGTGAACGACTTATTTCACTTGGCATCATGCCCCGAGGTTCTTCCACACTCTCAAGTCCTCCTTTCAAGTCCTCTGGGCTGCAGTGCTTGGGCAGAGTTCTCCCAACCTTCCTGGGACTGGCCCAGGCAGCAAGGACCCCGTGTGACAGGAGCTGGAGTTTCTGCCCTCCGCCCAGTGACTTGCCCACTGAGGGGCCAGCAGAAAGACACTGCTTTATGGCAGAGGCACCCACATTACTGCTGGACGGATGGACTGTCAGTGCTGACCGTGTGACTATTTCTGGCCAAGAGCAAGAAGCGAGCTTGCCGCCAGAGGCCCCCACGCTGGCCACGCCAATGCCGAGTGATGGCAGCAAAGAAACTTTCCAAGCGCTGCAGTCACAGGTCCTCACTGTGTTGGGTGCCACTGTCTCCTGACACGTCTCCCTGTCTGTCTGGGGCTTCCCCAAGTCGGGCTCTCAGGCAGGCCTCACAGCCGACCCCCAGAGTCTGCAGCGGGAAGCGGCTCGCTCTGCGAGGGCTGGGAGGCTCCAGCCTCTGCTCCAGGTCTTGTCTGCAGCAGGGTTTTTGGAGTCAGAAGACAGTTCCAGGAGGCAGTGTCGCGCCCACAGGCCCTGCAGGTCATCTGCCCGCCTGTCTTGTCTCCACAAAGTTCTTTCCCTGCAACACGCGTTTAATTGGGAAGGAGCCAGGCATGGTGTCAGTCTGCCTGGAGGGCAGCCCAGAGCCCACCTGACCCCCAACCGCCCGAGCACAGAGCCCCCAGGCCCACAGTTTCAATCACCTCCCCAACATGTTGTTATCTTCACGCTTTTTGTAACAAACTTGTGGTTACTGTTATCACCAAATACAAATCAAGAACACAGTTTTCCTTTCTTTTTCAGTCTGCTTTCTTTCCTCCCTGTTGTCTCCTCTCCCGGCTCCTCCCTCCTGCCTCCTGCTTTTTCGGGAGCCACAGCTAGGTCCTGGCTCAGCGCTGTCTCCCTTCTCCCCCCGGATCTCCTAATTCAGGGCCCGTACATTATTCGAGCAGTCCCCGGATGATGGTAGCTGGTCCCCACCCCGAAGCTGTGCCTCCGCCCCCCACTGTAAGCTGTCATGGATTTAGCGCGCCGCCCCCCTAATTCAGCATGACCTCTGCTTAACTGTTTCTGAGCAAAGTCACATTGCCGGGCTTGGTGGGGACACACAGAACAGCGCCCACTCTTGCTGTGCTCAGTGCTTTGCAGACAATATTGCAATGCGCCCTCCAAGCTTCCTTGGGGAGGAGGGACAGCGACTCTGGTCCTGCTGGGCTGCGGAGGGGGCTGCCCTCAGGGCCTGCGACCCCCTGTCTTGGCAGTCACTCACCTATGTCCCAGAGAACTTGACAGCCTCCACCCCGACTTCTCGCCTCACGGGGCGGTCCTCGCCCGGAGGGCTCGACTCAGGGCGCTGGACTCCTGTCTCCAGCCCCGTCACCTCCTTGTGCACGGAGCCAGCTTGGAAAGGCACGCGGGAGTGTTCTGAATGCTGTGCTATCGTGCAGCATCAGAGGTGCTTGGAGAAGACGGGTGGTAGTGCTTTCCAAGCCGAGCGCGGAGGTGCACAGACTCACGGACCTGAGAGAATGCCCCTGCCCACCGCTCTGGCTCGACGGAGGGAGCACACCCCCATCTCCCTCAAGAGCAGAGAGGAGCCCAGGCCTCAGCAGCATCTGGTGGGAAGCGAGTGGCGCCGGTATATAAATCATTATTTCCCGATATGTCTAAATGCAAAGAAATGACTGGTGGCAGCAATGACGTCAAGATGCTGATTTCTGTAGTTACATCTGCTGAACAGCGAGGAAGGCCAATTTCCCTCGACGAGGGAGCGACACCCTGTTTCCTTTCAAATTAAGCGTAGTTCATGCAAAAGAGCAGATTTATAGGAAAAAAGATAAAGACTGCACCCCCTGCAGGCGGCAGAGAAGGTCCCCATTAGGGCGGGGGCTGGGGAACAGCTCCCCTGGGAGATGCTGGTGGGGTGAAGCGGACACGGAGGCCTGGGAGGGTACTGGGCATGACCAGGCCACACAGCATCTGGGGCGCTGCTGCTGCCAGCTGCAGGCACCCCCGTTCGGCACAGATGGCTTTCTCAGCACCTGGGGCTGGCAGGTGACTCCAGGTGGAGCCTCAGGAGTGATGTCAGCACTGCGCCTGGAGGGTGCGGGCCGCAAAGATTAACGGCCCCTCCATCTGGTGACCTGCCCCTGCAGGCCTCCGTCTGGGGCACCCAAGGCAGGAGAAAGGAAAGCTCTCTTCAGGACTGACATCGTGACTCCACACGGATGTCACCCCACGGCCCAGGGCTTGTGGTCCAAACAGCCATTCTTGGGCTTCCAAGCACTGGGCCGGGGGGCCGCTTTCACCACGAGCATGAAGGTGACCGTGCGCAGGTGGCGCTTCATGTTTGTGGGCAGCTGGCCTCCCCGGGTGGTGGCTTCCCCAACAGATATCTCCAGATGCTACTGGTCTCTACTTTGTGGGGGGCACCGAGGAGGGGGCCCCAGGAGTGGGTCTTAAATCAGGTTGGAAACAGAGGCTGAGAAGGAGGTTCTCACCCAGGCTGTGGATTGAGCGAGGGTCTCGGGAGAGGCAGCGAGGGCAGGCGCTGAGCGGACAGATGTGCCTGCAGTCCATCTGGGAGCCCTGAGGCTGACCCGCTTCAGGCAGCAGACAGCGCTCAAACCCCTGCCAGTCAGTGGGGTGCTCTGGGGGTGGGCTAGGGGCTCCCCAATTTCAGGGCATTTGTCGAGAGGGAGGGAAGTGGGTGCGCTGAGAAGTCCCTGTCTGTAGCTTTTGCCCATTTCTGTGGTGTAAACACTCCCTGGCTGGTCTCAAAGTCACCCACGAGGTCACAGGAGGCCCAAGGCGCTCATGAAGATTTGCCAGTTAGCGCTCGGGAGCAGGGAGGGGCTGGCCGGCGCCGTCCACGTTACCAGTGGAAGCCGGGTGGGAGCCCAGGGCTGGATTGCAACTGCCCGTGCCCCGATGACCAGTGGCTTCCTCCACAGCCCCGTCGTGGTCCCTGCCCTTGAGCGGGAGCTCCTGTCTCCGACACGGCTCCGACACGCCACTTCGTGAGGCCCTCCGTAGGCTCCCACCACCTCAGGCCAGAGTCCCCTCCGGACCTTGGGCTTCCCGTTCAGCCACGCTGGACTTTGCATCTGTCCTTGATGTCGTGACCATCTCCCATCGCCAGACGTGAGGAGCTTCACATGCAGCTCTTACCATTTCCTGCCCCGCCCTGAGCGCCCCGCCTCTCCAGTTCCTCCTGCTGTGACGTGCACCCCTGCTGGAGCCGCACGTGGGCCTTGCTGGAGGAGTCTGGGCAAACGCACCCCTGTCTGAGCCCTGTTCACCGCCTTCCACACTGGACGGGCTCCCCCCCGACAATAAAGAATTGTTTGACTTCATTACTCTGGAATCTCCACACCCAGCATAGTGAATGAATAAATAATTCAGTCTATTAGTCTATTAGGATTAATCAATGTGTGAGCAGTCAAGGCGCCTGCCTGGTAACAGACTTGATGCAGAGGAATCAAATCTCTGAGACCAAGCTACAGGTTCCTATAAAAAGCCGTGGGCACCGAGGCAGGCGCTTCCCCAGGGGCAGTGCCCACACGTGCTCACGCTTGTTTTCAGGGGACGTGAGCCCTGTGGACGGCAGCGAGGCTGTGCGCGCAGACTTTCCCGGGCTCTGTCCCTCCGTCGCTTCCCTCTGCTGCTTTCTCGTCCGTGCGCTTTGCTGTACTAAGCTGTAACCGGAAGCTCAGACTTTCCTGTTGAGTCCTTCCAGTGAGCGATCAAAAACGAGAGTGACCTTGGGGGTCCTCAACCTTGCAACTGGTGTCCAAGTGAAGGGCGGGCTCTTCAGGGTCCCCCAACTCTGCAATTTCCATTTTGTTGCACCTTTTCTGTGACCAATCTTAGGACTTGGGTCCCAAGGAGCCACTGACTTCTTGTTCACCGCCGGATCCTGTGGCCTAGCCTGGATCTTGCTGAGACTTTCAGAAAACAGCTGTGGAATTATCCGTTCAACAATGGCCGCCCTTGACAGTCAGGCTGAGTCGCTAGTTTTGTGATCCCCACTTTACAAAGTGAACTGGGGTCCAGAGAAGGCCAGTGTTTGTCCAAACCACACAGCTGACCAGGGTCGGAACCCTGTTTCCAAAGCCACGTTCCTCTGTGCCCCATTCTTCTGTGAGTCTGACCTCGTTGCCACATGACCGGGAAGAATGATGGAGAATAAAGAGGCGAGGGGAGCGGGAGCCGGGGGAGGTAAGCCCCTGAGGAAATGAGCAGGCGCATCAGCCCTCATCAGCTGAGCTCCGCAGAGACGTCGGGGGCCTGCTGCTGGGACCCTGTGTGTCCTGCCTGTGTGCCGGGCCTCAGAGAAAGGACTGAGAGGTAGGAGATGCAGACAGGAGGGAACCCTTGTGAATCAGGAAAGGGAAGACAGATGAGACGAGATAACTGCTTCAGCGCCGTGCTTTTGTTACACAAATCTGCACTTCAAGTTGCAAGAAAGGATTATTTTTTGGTTGTTAGTCTCATAAGAGAATTGGAGGACGAGAGCTGTCTGGGTGGGTGATTAATGGGGAAGACATCACATTTCCATGAAGCCGCTCCTGCTGGAGGGGGAACCTCATCGGGGAGGGGGAGCAGCACAGCTGCAGGGCCTGCCTTGTGTCCCGTCTCCGATGCTCTTCAGGGGAACAGGGTAGGAAAAGAAGGATTTAAGGCAGAGGGAGTCCCCACAATAAGCACGGCTGACGTTTGCTGAAGTGCCCCCGGGTCCAGGTCTGTGAGGAACAGCGGGGGTGCAGTGCTGTGCTCACTCAGCCATTCCCCAGGGCGAGGTGCCACGAGCACCCCATTTTAAAGGGAAACAAAGTGGGAGTTTCCTGGGCCCCAAAGCTTGGAACATGATGGAGCTGGGTCTGCCAGCTCTTCTGTCCAGATGCCCTGTGGCCCAGCTGCCACCTTGTCCTCTCCACACACGGCTTGGAGGACATCTCCTCCAGCAGGGGTTGGTGGGGTGGGTGGAAGGCAGGGGGCGGAGAGAAAAGGAAGCTGGTGTGCGAACTCCTCCACTTCAGATCCACACCGGGCTGGACCAGAGTCGTGCAGGACTAGCCTGGGGCAGGCAACCGTCTGGTTCCCGTGAAAGTGTCCCTGCTCTGGGACTGTCGCACAAGGCTGAGGGATGCTCTCCCTTCACTGGGGTCCCCACCCTGTGTGTAGGAACAATGGTGTGTGACTTGGAGGGATGGGGGAGCCTCTCATCTCCATGTTTTGGGGTCCAGGAATGCAGAGTGTAGGGGAGGTAGATGGATGGATATGTGGATAGATAGATGAGTGGGTGGGTGGATGACTGAGTGCATGGATGGATGGTTGGATGATGAATGGATGGATCATGCATGGGTGGATATACGTTTGGGTGGATGGATGGATGGATAGATGGAGGGATGGATGGATGGATGGATATATGTGTGGGTAGATGTATGATGGATGTATGATGGGTAGATGGATAGATGGATGGATATATGTGTAGATAGTAGATGGATGAACAGGTGGATAGATGGAGAGATGGGTAGATGGATGGGTATATGTGCGGGTAGATGGACAGATGGATGAATGGAGGGATGGATGGATGGATGATGGATGGATGGATGGATAATGGATGGATAGATGGATGGATGGATGGATGGATATATGTGTGAATGGATAGATGGATGGATGATGGGTAGATGGGTGGATGGATGAACAGGGGAATAGATGGAGAGTTGGGTAGATGGATGGATATGTGGTAGATAGGGGAGTGAGTGGGTGGATGACTGAGTGTATGGTGAGTGAATGGATGGATATATGTGTGGGTAAATAGACAGATGGATGATGGGTAGATGGGTGGATGGATGGATATATGTGTAGATGGATGGATGGGTGAACAGGTGGATAGATAGATGAGTAGATGGATGGTGGATAGATAAGGGAGTGGGTGGGTGGATGACTGAATGTATGGGTGAGTGAATGAATGGATGGAAGGAGAGACATACACACAGAATACTTGAGCTGAAATCTCAGTTCATCTCCTCTTGGTGGGTGACTTTGGACAAGTTTCTTTGTCTCTGTTTCCTGTTAAATAGGGTTAATAATATCCATTTCACGAGGTTTTCTGAAGTTAAGATGAGTAAATACATAAAGTGTCTATACTGGGGTCCACACAAGAACATCCCGCTTCTCGAGTTATATTAGTGAAGAAAGACATTTGGCGGTGGGGATGGTGAGCACAGTTATGCTCATCTTTCAAAAAGGTTAACACTTTTTTAAAAAATCCAAAGCATCAGCGCCGGGGGCCTTAGGAAGTCCTCTCTGCACACTGGGGCATGTGTTCCTCTGAGTCTCCAGCACTTGATGAAAATGCACGTGTTGTGTCTCCTGGAGGAGTCAACAGAGGGTCACTGCCACTCACCCTTCTTGTCCATCATCTGTCTGTCTGTCCAGGCGGCTTTTCCAACACGGATGACATGCAAGTGTCCACTGAGGCAGACACGGTCCCTGCGGGAGACAGGCTGGGCAGCGTGTCCCCTGAAGCCCTGCAGGTATGGACGTGGGAGGGAGGAGCAAACCCGTGACAGCTCAGCAGAGGCCCCACTCACGTCGGTGTCTCAGGCCAGAGCAGGGTCACAGAGGAGACAGCTTGCCCTGTGGGGAAAGGGCTCCGGGTCCTGGGATTGGAGAGGAGGCGAAGGTGGCTGAGGAACAGTGAGCAACAGGCTGGGACCTCGATGCTCCCCCTCCCTTCTAGAAACTTCTCTGGGAGACACTCTCAATACGGTTGGTTTTCCTTCTGCAAAAATCATGGAAATAGCACACGAGGAACCGGTGCGGGGCCCCGTGACTCAGTGGGCGTCAGAGAGGAAGGCCGGGTTTTAGTGAGAAATGCACTCAGCAGCTCATGGCTCTGTCAGGGGGCCGTCACCCATGAGGGAAGGAGCTGTGGGTGACCCGGGGGTGCGGTGGGCAGGGGCTCCTCTCCCACTCCTCCCGGACCTGCATCTCGGCCCTGTGACCGTACCTCCCCCAGGTGGCCCCCAAGGTCCTTCCTTCGGAAGGAGCCACCAGCCCGTGAACTGCCTAACAGCCGGTTCTCTGATGCAGGAGGCCTGTCTCTGTCTCCCCTCAGCGACAGCCAAGCCAAACAGATTCGTGAAGACGCATCTGCTGTAGATTAAACATTTGGAAAAGTCATTTTATAAATATTTTTTTCCACAACCACCTCCCCATATGGCTGTGAGCACGGGTCCCCCGCTGGTGGCCTCACACAGGCGGAGTGGCACCGCCCGGGCCAGGCCTTGGGTTCCCACCCCGGGAAGCCTGTCCAGCATGAGTCTGAGGTGGGGCCCAGGTCAGAGGCGCTGGCTCCAGGGGGCGGCAGTGGGAGCGGGTCAGCCCGGGCTCCTCCCAGACACTCGCCCGCAGCCCCAGAAAACCAGGCTCTTGTCTTTCTCTGGTTCCCCATCCAGGAGAAAACCCACCTACCAACCGTCAGCTTCCTTCCCCAATCACTGAATTGCAGAGACTCAGCCAGCCCACCTATCCCCGCTCTGGCCTGATAGTCTTTCGCTGGTTTACTTGATAAGGAGGAAGGACAGGCCGGAAAGAAGGCAGGCAGGCAGCTGGCTGGAGGGAACAGGAGAAGCTTTTTACTTATTTCGTTGTTCATTTTATTGTGTCCACACCCCACCCCGTCCTGGGCCTCGGACCCAGGTCCTTGGAAAATTCTCTGGACTCTGCCCCAGGCACAGACGCAGCCACCAGGCTGCACTTCTTTTATTTTGAAATTAATTACTGATTTGTTGGAACTTGCAAACACAATGCCGATAGGTCCCATGTTCCCACCACACGGCTCCCTCCAGCAGCAGCATCTCAGTGGCCAATGTCTTCCAGCAGGTCAGTTCGATAGTCAAGACAGGAAGCTGCCCAGCGTGAGCCCGTGGGTGCGTGAGCCCGTGGGGGGTGAGCCCGTGGGGGTGAGTCCGTGGGGGTGAGCCCGTGGGTGCGTGAGCCCGTGGGGGGTGAGCCCGTGGGGGCGTGAGCCCGTGGGGGGTGAGCCTGTGGGTGCGTGAGCCCGTGGGGGTGAGCCCGTGGGTGCGTGAGCCCGTGGGTGCGTGAGCCCGTGGGGGGTGAGCCCGTGGGGGTGAGTCCGTGGGGGTGAGCCCGTGGGTGCGTGAGCCCGTGGGGGTTGTGCCGGTGGAGGTGAGCCCGTGGGGGTGAGCCCGTGGGTGCGTGAGCCCGTGGGGGTGAGCCCATGGGGGTGTGCAGCTGTATGGAACTGCTCGCACAGGTACCGTCACGTCACCACCACCGCAGTCAAACGCAGAACAGTCCCAACACCAGAGTCCAGTGCTGTCCCCTCAATGTGGCACCCTCTCCCTCCCCTGAGTCCCAGCAGCCACTCATCAGGTGTTCTGTATTTCCTCATTTCAAGACCATGACCTCCGTGGGCGTCTGCAGGGGTGACTTCTGCCGTTGACGCGCTTCGCTCCGCGGGCGGCCCTGGCAGCGCACGTGTGGTCGTGGGTGAGCAGCCCGTCCCTCTTGCTGCTCGGGGTGCTCTGGAGGAGGGGCCCTCCGTTTGTCTGACCGGTCACCTCTGCGTGGGACCTCTGTGCTGTTTCCAGTGGGGGCATTTCACGGAGACGTGCGGGGTTTTGCGTACGTTCTGCCTACATGCATACATCGTCATTGCTCGGGAATGATTGCCCAGGAGAGTGATTATTGAGTCGTGTGATAAGAGTCTCTCTAGTTTTTAAAGAAATTGCCAGCGCGCCAGGCCGAGAACACGCCCCATGCGGAAGACCGTGTGGGAGCGCCTGGCCTGTCGGAGAAGCCCAGAGGGGCACCAGCCAGCAGGGACCGGGGCGTGCCCAGAGGGACACGCAGTGCCTGGGACTTCGTTCAAATGAAAAACTTCTGTTCTGGGCGCACCCCCTGGAGGAGCGGTTAGGTCCACCGCCTCCCACTGAGCGCAGTGCACAAACATCCCAAGACCCAGGTTTGCATCCCAGGACTGGGCGGGAACAACCAAGGGGAACCGATAATTAAAATAAAATAAAGTGCTTCTTCCTCCTCTCTCTTCCTGCTGCTGCCTACGCACCTTTATTCCCGCCTGTACCTTTGTTCTGCACAAAAGCCTCTTAAGAACATGAAAAACTTCGGAGAACATGTTTACAAAGTTGGTGACAAAGAACTTAGTCTAGAAAATATGAGAAGCTCTCAAAATTCAAGAGGGAACAGAACAAGCTCATTAGAAAGTGGTCAAGGGACACAGAAAATGTTCATGACATGAGACTAGCTGTACAGACGGCAGACAGCACGTGAGAAGACATTCGGCCACAGAAATGCCAATTCAAACCGAGGGTCACACCTCTCAGAGTGGTCAAAATTGAGCATCGTGAGACCTCCAAACGCAGGGAAGATGCAGAGGAACCGACTCGTATTTTACTGGTGGGACAAAAAACCTCCAAACTCTGGAAGGTGACCCAGAGGAACGCCTGAATTGTCTACCGGTTGACTCGTCTGGGTTTAGGCTTAAGAAGGACCTTTCTTTGCGTCACAGATTGTCCTGTCAGCCTTCCGACCGGGGCCAGGAGACTCCACGAGGGAGGGCTCTGCCAGGAGTTCGACTTGGAAGATCAGAAGACAGAGAAGACGGGACACAGCTGCTCGGGTTCCCTGGGCAAGGCTGCGGAGGCCAGCGAGGCAGAGATGCCCTCGGAAATCGGGAGTCCACTTCACTCGGGCAGGCCTGGCATGGACTGAAGTCCAGAAGGGCGCACTTATGCCTGGTTCTATGCGAGACCCCAGTGCCTTCGTATGACCTGGGACAACCACGATTGCACTTGGCTCCAGTCATGGGTGATGGAAGCTCGGGGTCAGGTAGGAGTTAGGGTGAGTTGTGTGCAGACACAGTTTCTGGGTCAGACTAGGTGTCGGTGGGAAATGCTGACCCTTGGGCCCCATCCAGACCTACCAGCTCAGAATCCCTGAAGACTAGGCGCCGGAACCTGTCTACCCCACACCCTGCCTGGGCTGAAGTTCGAGACTGAGAAACGTATCTCTGAGACACACGGTGTGGCCTGGCAAGCTCACAACGACCACGACCCCACGACAGCAGAGAGGGGACACGTGGGGGTGGGGCTCGCACGGCGATTCTCAAAGCGTGTGGTCCAAGGACCTCGTGGGGCGCTGGCACCTCTGAAGCCCATTCACAGAGTCAAACCAGCACCCTAACAACACCGAGCAAGCGTCAAGCTCTTTCTCCCGAGAGTCCATGGGGTTTTCCAGCAGCGAGACGGGCGACGCCATCAGTGCTCTGCCGGCCAACGGGCCACGTGCCCGGGAGTCTGCACCAGCACTCGTTCCCTTTCTAATACACCCTCCGCGAGTGAAAGCTCTCTGGGCTCCCCAACAATGTGTATGAGGGATGAGGGTCTAGGACTAAATGTTCGAGAAACTCTGAGGGAGCACTTGCACAGGGATCTGGAAATGATATCCCGGTGACACGAAGCCGGGACCTGGGAGCCCATTTTACAGATGGGGCTGGCGAGGCTCTGAGGCCGCACCAGCTGCGGCTCCCGGGCTCCCAGCAGCCAAACCAACTCCGCTAACGTTGGTGGAGGCCGTGGGCGATCCAGCACCTGAAGGGAATGACCCAGGACAGAGGCACAGAGGCTGCGTGGGCGACATCCCCGTGAATCAGCCCTCACTGACAGGCCCCGCCGTCCGGTGGGCAAGGGACAGCGCCTCGCCGGGCAGTGAGGGTCGTCCCCCGGAGCTCGGTGCTTCAGCCAACACAGCACACTGACTTTCTGGAACGCGGGCGCGCTCCCCCCAGCACCCCGGAGCCCCATTTTCCCAACAGCAGCTTGTAAGGAGGCAATTCTGCAGGCCTCTCCATGGCTCCCTGGGGCCGTGTTTAAACCCGCTTCCCCCAGAGAGAAGGCTGCCTGTTGAATGGAAGGCTGGTCCTGGCTGCACTGTTTCATTCCTAATGCGCCTCCGTCTCCCCGCAGGCTCCCAGCGGGCAGAGACAGCCGCAGCCCCCAACCCTGCGAGTCGCGCCAGCCTGTGTGAGGCCCACAGGCTGCCTTCCACCCAGCGGGGAGTGTGCACGGGGCTCGCGGAGAAAGTGCTGCCAGAGATGATCGTTGGTTTGGAGTTCTGCAGATCACAGTCTCCCGAGCCCGCGGCTGTCACCCAGCATAGGTGTGTGGCGGGCGCAGCTCCATTAAACAGCCCTTAAAAATACGCTGTTTGAAAACAATAATGACTTCGTCTACAGTTAAATAAAGGCGCAGAGGGTCCTCGTCCCTGGGGGTCGGCCTGTGTGCACTCGGCGGAGGCACAGCTGCGTGCGTGGCCCCCGTCACCCCCACCTGCCACCTCTTCAGGAGGGAGGCCTGGAGACAGCAGCAGCCTCTTTGCTTCTTCACGGCAGGTGAGATGACTCCAGGCTGACTAACTCTGCAAAGGCACCAGGTAGCCGGGCTCCGATGACGTCACGGGCGGGCACCTGACAGGCAGAGAAGAAAGACTGGGAACCACCCACGCGCAGCCCTGGGGGAGAGCTCACAGCACGTCACACGGGGAGGGAGACGCCACTTGGATTTTGCAAACTAAGAAAACTTGTGGTACCAGGACCGAAGTTCCCCAGCCATCTTGCCTCTCCCCGTGGCCCTCCCTGACCTGACCTGGCGTCTTCTCCTGCTGGCCACGCTCCTGGCCTTGACTGGAAGGTCCACTATCCTGGCCGGGTGGTCAGGGGCTGGCGGTGTGGCGGGACTGCCCCACCCATGGTCCACATAATTTTTGGAAGTCAAACAGGATTCGGCGCCCTCTGACCAGGGGTGGTTGGTGACATCTATTCAAATAAACTATTGTCCTTCTTTGGCCAGGCTTAGCTGGTAAGGACGAGGTGTCTGCCGGACAAGGGGAGGCCGTGAGGAACCCTCCCCCACAGATCCTGTGCGTGTGGCATCGCCAGGCTTGGAGAAAGGGCAGGCCCACCTCGGCCCGTCTCCACGGTGTGGGCCTCTGCGGACGGCAGAGCAGCGCATGGTGGCGGGTTTGCACAAGGACAGGGAGCGGGGAGTGGGGACCAGGTAGAGGAGAATGAGGGGCCTTCCCTGCTTTCTCAGGAAGGGCCCAGCTCCTACCTTCTTCCCCAAAGGCCGGAAACTGAAGTGGGGCTCCTGAACGCATGTATTTCTACTGATGCCCCAAAGACATTCAACCTTCAAGACGCCAAGATGTGTTCACGGGAAGCTGGTTGTTGAAGTGGTGAAGATGGGTTTAAGAAACGCGCAGTAGGGAAGAGACACCTGCGTGAAGACTCGCTCGGCTCCCATCCCAGGGCCGGGCAAGAGCCACTGGAGAAAGTGGGGTGAGCGTTCCATTTAACGACCTCGCAGCATCCCTGCTGAAGGCACCGAAGTCATCAGGTAGGAGGCGGCTCAGCTGTCACCTCAGGTAAGGATTCTCTCCAAAATGACCTAGCAGGGGTCTGAGCCAGACTCCACAGAGAGGGGATCCCTGTCGGCACGGTTCTGTGGCTGATAGGGGAAGCTATTCAAGGGACAGGCAGGAAGCTCCCGAGAGCCTGAAGGCAGCACGTGGGGGCTGCCGGCCTTGCCCGCAATGGGAACGCATCTGTTCCCAGGGAGGGGCATCTGTTCTGGCTAACTGGAGGCGGCCGTGGACAGGGGTACTCAGGACCCTCCCTTCAGCTTTCCTCTTCTTTTGGGGCACCACCTTTCCCACCGGGGTCGGGGCAGTGCTGCCAATCAGAACCTCCAACTCCAGGCCTGAGCCAGACTCAACCCAAGTCCTTGCCTAAGATTTCAGACATACACAGTAAAGGCTAGACACTCTGCAGCTGAGCGCCTTGGGGTGAAGCCCTGCATCATGTTTGCCTGGACCTGTGCAGCGGTGTGGGGCAGCACACAGGCAGTCTTGTCCTTGCAGAGAGAAAGAGCAGGTCCTCGTGGCAAGCATGGAGCAAAGCGCACCTAGATCAAACCACACCTGAAGGCCTCCCCTGGATTCCTTACTGTATAAGCCAATAAATTGTCCTATTTTATTCACACCAAACTGAACTGGTTTTATGTTCCTTGCCACAGAATGGATCCTGACTGACACAGGGGATCTAAATGAACTTCATGGAAGAGGCATCATAGAGGTGGGGCTTTAAGACAGTGGGAACTTGGGAGGATGGAACAAACAGAAGGAAGCCAAGACGTAGACCAGAGGAGCTGAGTGTCTACAGGACACCTCCCTATCTTTGTTCTCCTTGGTAGTTCCTGAGCCTGGGCATAGCCGTAAAATCAATGACGGGTGAGTCTTCAGTCCAGTATGGGCTATGACTCGATGAGCTGTCCAGATATGCCTGGAAAGACAAGTGTGGGAAGCAGTCCCCGTCAGCTGGCTCTGAAGGCAAGTGGCTCATGGTTCCCCAGCGAGAGACATCTAGCCACAAACTGGCTCTCTGGATGGCATCCCACCCCGTGGACGCTGTCTGGACCGGGGACCTGCACCTCCACCATCTGGTGCTGCCAGCTTCATCCTGTCAGGAAAAATCTCTCTGGAATCAATGATGACATCACCACCTGGCTTACAGATGCAAAAGCACCTCCGAGTCAGCTTTTTGGGCGCCAGCAGCCCAGGTGGGAATTATGTCTGTGTTCTATTCGTGCTTTGGAAATGGCCCCGAGACAGTCCCACCCTTGAGGATGTCAGGAAGGATGTATTATCTAGACAGCAAAAGACAGAGATTTCAGCGATTGCTGGATGATCTAATGTGGAATGAAACTCCTCTTCCCACCAGAATGGTACTTGAGCACTTTTGAAATGCTAATGTTTTCAGACCCAGACTGCGGTTTTTCAAGATCTCAGAGAGCAGAGTAAATTTTGATGTCAGTGCCTATTGATTTTACAATTTCCTTGTTTCCCTTTCCCCCACCCCTATCTTTGACTTTATTTATTAAAGACTCAAACTTGCTAGGCGTGAAAAGTTCGGGGCCTACCAGGGGCCGGACCCAAGCCTGGCCGTGGACACTCATTCCCTGTCAGTCTGCATTTACTTAACAGGCTCCAGGCGAAGGTCGTGATGCTGCCATGGGGCCTTGTCTAGTAAGATCGGTTTCCTGGGCAGGGAGGGACTCCCTGTGTCATCAGGGAGACGTTGCTTCGACAGGTGCAGAGAGCAGAGAGAGTTCTGGAAAAGAGAGGGCGGGATGCGGTGGGAGCAGAAGTCAAGTGCCGGGAGATGCAGGAGGGCGGGGTGAAGGCGGTGAGAACATGCCCCTGTGTGTGCTGGGCTCCGTGTGAGACGCTGCACACTCATCACTTCATCAGCTCCCCAACACAAACCTGGGGGTAGACTCTTCACCCATTTTACAGATGAGAAATCTGAGGCACAGAGAAGAGATGCAATTTGCCCAAGATTGAGCAGTGGCAGAAATTGCACTAATCACTCTGCCCCCAAGATCAGTGTTCTCAGCAACTACTTTCCATGTGAATTATTTTCACAGTCACCACTCACTTCCCAAGTACACTGGCCTTGGAGCTGCCGGAAAGGGGTTTTGTGTCCCCGGGTCGGCTCCCTCGCCTGCTCTCCTGGGCCCCTGTGCGGGCTGCTCGAGCCTGCAAGCCCACTGCTCTGCGCCCCGCTGCTGACCTGACTCAGAGCTCCCTCCTGCTGTGTCCCTCCCTGACCAAGACCCTGGTCCCCACCTCCACCCTCCTGTCACCAGCGTCACCAGCGGTTGGCTCCTAGTCTCCTTCAAAACCAAATGCCCCCTCTGCTTCCTCATTATCCCTGTTAGCAAAAAAAGAGAAGGTGCTGTAAAGTTTTTCCTGCTTTTTGAGAGAAATCCTTTTTTAATTGCCAAGCATCAGAGCCCCCAACAGTCAACAGCCCTGACTGACACCCCTGATGCCCACCCTCCAAACCTCCCAGAGGGGATCCCAGTGAGTGCCACCCCACTCATCCGTTTCTAGTCCCCCCCCACCCATGGCCAGTCCTTCAGCACATCCCCTGGGTTCTCCCGAGATCACTGTCCTGAGCCTCTGCTGGCCCCTCGGCCCCGCGGTCCCCACAGGGATGGTTGCAGGGTCCCCTATGGAGGTCAAGCCTCCCTGTGCCGTTTCTTGGCTCAAAGACGCTTCCAGTGCCTCTTTTCCTCACCAAGAATCAAAGTCAAAGTCCTTCTCACGTCCCACACAGGCCTGCTGGGTTCGAACTGGACTTGTCTGTCACAGAAGCATGCTCCCCGTTCTCCGTGCCCCCACCCCTGGAATGTGGGTCACTTCCCTCTGGGAAAGTGCTGGTTGCCTTGGACACCGAGCGAGTCCAAGATTCCACTGCAAGTGATAGAAAAGTCTGTCTCATCTGATTCAATAAGGAAATTTATGAGGCTATCAGCCAAGAAATCTAAGGACAGAACATCTCCAGTGTTGTTTGATTCAGTAGCTCAGGAACAACTCAGAATGTTTTCTTCTCAGCGTCCTTGATGTGTTGGGTTCGTCCTTGGATGGCTACCCTCGGTGTCACAAAAATGCTGCCACTGCTCCACACATCACATGTCAATATGACAATCTTCCAAGGCAGAGAAGGAGCCCTCTCTACTTGTCGGTGTCTATAAAGTGAGAACCTCTGCCAGCCCCTGCTCATGTCTTCTTCAATCCCATTGGACAGAACTGAGTCACAGGCCGATTCCCCAAGCATGAGAATTTCCTGCTGATCAGGACACTTCCCTGCGTTGGGAGTAGGGTCCTCCCCATGTGATTTAAATACCTGAACAGAGGAGACAGAATCATTAACCACATTCATTACCTTTCCCCTATGATTAAACTGTGAGGAGGAGAAAAAAATTTAAAATACGAGCCCCAGAAAAGCATCCCAAGACAGGTGACAGCTGTGATGAGAAGCTCCATCCAGAGGTATTGATTCCAGATCGGATGGCTTCTCGGAGGCCCCTGGGGAGAGCTCATTCTGCATAGAGCAGGAGCTGAGAGGACCTACGGCAGGCTGCCAGAGATATGTCAGTGACCCAGGGGAGCGGGGTGACGGGGCCTCAGACCCCGTGACCACCTGTCCGGGTCGCTGCCCTCCTTAGAGACCCACCTCCTCCAGCAGGCACATGGCTTAGTTCTCCTCAGGAGGAACGTTTTCCCTAGACGTGACTGCCTTTCAAAGCCAGCTCTCCATTCAAGCAAGGCTGAGACACAACGGTGCTTCCGCAGCGGGGTCCCGACCTGGCACAGAAACGCCTCGGACTTCGCTGGCCTGTCCAGGACCCCTAAGTGCTCCAGTGTGTCCCCCACTGTCCCAGGAGGCATCAGACCTGGGGTCCCAAGCATCAGCCCCATCAACAGGCAGCGGCCCCAAAAGGCCCTCCTGATGCGCGCCCTCAAACCTCCCCTCTGCCCCATCTCAGTAAGTGCCTGGCTCCGAAGACCCCGAGGGCAGCGTGAGCCCAGAAAATGAGCTCCCAGGAAAGCGAGGGGACCCCACTCCTCTCTGGCGACACCGTGTGTGGCTCCCCTCCAGCGGCAGGGGGCCGGTTCCAGCCCCCTGGGAGGCATGGCAAGGTCACTTCGCAGGAGAGGAGGGAGGTCCCTGGTCCGTCCCAGGTCCCTGGGGGTGGCTGACAGACATGGAGGTGACAGGTACGCGCCGAGACTCTGGACGCTCGAGTCCTCCTGTCTGTGAAAGGGGGGTGTTCATCAGCACAGAACTGAGAACAATCTCAAACATGTCGGTTATCTAATTACTATGATTCGTCTCATTAGGGAACTTGAAATTTGTGCCCCGGGCGGGCTCCTGTGAGTCCACCTCTGATGCACTAAAAGCAGTTGGACTCGGAAACTTTCTTCTCGTGAGTGAAACAATCCTGTATGAGACCCGGCTGCAGACATGGTCTAAGTGGGGTGAGGGGGACGATACAACGATGACAAACCCAACACTGTCCTTAGAGGAGCGCGAGAAACCCTCAGGGCGAGTCCATCCAGACGAAGGTTCTAGAAAGCAGAGAGGAGAAGATGCCTGTCTGGCCGAGTCGGGGTGTCTGTAAGTGCCTGGATTTAGCCAGAGCACACATGCCCAGTCCGTGAGATTTGGGGGCCCAGGGCCTGGTGACCCTGAGCTCTGCCTGGACGAACGCCGCCTTATGCCCACACGAGAGGTTCTGTGGACCCAAATGGTGGGGGCCTGAGATGACCTGGCATCACTGGTCTTGCAGATGAGGACGTGGAGCCTCTGCGGAGACCAGGACCTGTGCTGCCCCAGCCCTTCTGCTCACCCCTGGCTCTGATGGTGGCTTCTGACTGCCTGCCCCGGGCACAGAGATGCCCATGGATGCCGGGCTTTTGAGGTCGCTGCACCTGGCTTCTTCCCATCCGCCTGCCCTCTCCTGGACGGGTTTCTCCCGGGGAGCCTCCTCTCGTAAGTCACCGCACCTCCAGGTCCCCTGTGGGCCGTGCTGGTCTTTGGGTTTGAAGAGGTGGGTCACTAGCCCGCGGCCATGTGGGAGCACAGGCCCCCAGCTCCCTCACACGGCCACACACGGCCACACACCTGCCATTTACACAGCAGCAGATCTTGAGTTCCAGGTAGAAAAATCAAGAAAAGGCCAGGCATCCTGGGACACCTGAGCCCGTAGGCAGGCAGACTGCTGTTTTGTCTTTGCTTCTTTCAATGAGGAAGGAGCAGGCAGGAAAGATGAGACGGGAGGAAGGAGCATTTATTGATTTATCCGATTGCTCGTATCGGTTGGCCCCCAGGCTCTGGATCTGCAACTCGGGCCTTGGGTTTTGTGTGGCCTGGGCCGCAGCAGCAGACTTCATGCCCAGGCAAGGGGACTATCAGCAGGACCTCAGTTTATGTTGCATCAGCGTATGCGGTGCCCGTCCGGGCCTGGAGTGCGTCTCCTGAAGAGAGCACAGGCCTGGGGGTCCGGGGCGGCTGCAGTCAGCGTCTCCACCTGTCGGCCGTGTGGCCTCCATGTCAGCTTCCCCTTTGAGGAGGGGTGCTCGCTCATCTGCAGAGAGCTTGGCACACTGGCCCCCATTAAGGCCGGGCTTCGCCGTGCGGGGTCCGAGGTGGGCACAGGGGTCTGCCGGCCCCCTGGGCTGGCCGTGCCCTGCTGCCTGTGTGGTCTTTCCTCCCGGCCTTCCAGAGCCCTGCCGCCCCCTTGGACTTGAAGTCACCAACTTCAGACCCAAGTCAGAATGTGTCAGTTCCTGAGCAAGACCCTGCAGTCAGGACTGGCCTTAGGCCCGTGTGTGGAGGGCTGACACACCCAGGACCCGGGTGACCAGTTCCGCTCCATTTTCACCCCAGACCGGAGGTGTTCCCGCTCTTCCCCCACTCTGGTGAGAAAGCCGAGACGCAGACAGTCATCAAGGAGGATGTGGGAGAGATGAGCTGGATCTCAGTAGTGAAACGGGCCGGCGCACCACGCTGGACATAAACGACACGACCAGAGAGGGACTGAGGGCGGCAGGCGGGTCTGCATGGCCGGGAGGGCGGCAGGCGGAGTCCTGCTTGTGTTCAGAGCGCAGAGGCAGCAACGATGGGCTTTTCTCCTATTCTTGCCTGTGTCTGTGTTTCCGTTTGTCTGTCTGTCACTGGGCTTCCTCCCCCTCTAGAAAACGTGCAGACGCGCAGGTGCGAGGGTTTCCTGGGGAGGGAGCAGAGCCCCCAGCCTGGCCGCTGCGGGCGGCGGACCGGGACAGTGTTGGAAAGATGTCTGCAGGGAAGTGTGGCCTCCCGCGGTCAATTAATAGCAGTAATTACACGCCCGTAAACAGTCTGGGATATAATCAAGGCTGGGGGCCGGGCTGGGCATGCACCCTGCTGAGCCTGCGGGGTCAGGGGCTGGAGTCTCAGCAACCTCCAGAGACTTCGAAGCCCCCAGTGCAGCCCTGGGGTGGCTGCTCCTGGCCCCCTCTGTGTATTCTGCTAACAAAGCCCACCTTCCAAGGGCGCCGCACTCCCTCTGGATGCCTGGCTTGCCCAGGTGCCGATGCCCAGAAATGAGCACCCGGAGACCCCAGGTCACCCAGAGCCTCATCCCGGGAGGGAAGGACACTGCCCACCAAAGCGGGATCTCTCCAATCTGCAGCTGAGCTCGCGCCACATGGGGTTGCAGCCTCCCCATCTCCAAACCCACCATGGGACGCAGACCCCAAACTGGGGAGTCCGCCTAGAAACCTACATATCATCTCGCGGTCCAACCCACCGGTCCATCTGTTCCCCTTTCCCTGACGTTGGCGGGGAGCCTCCCGTGGCCTCCCGGGGCTCGCGTCTCCGCCTAGGACGGTCAGCTGGCCCCGGATGTTCCCCGGTGGCCCCCCACCGGCTGGGCGAGCGCCCCCTCTCCTCTGGGCGGCTGTGGTCAGCCCCTCGCTGGTCTTCAGCTTCCTCTGAGTCCAGGCGGAGCTTGGGAAAACCCAAGGCTCCTCTCTGCTTGAAACCTTCCAAGAGTGGTCACTGTGCCGGTGGTGGACGAAGTCCTTCCCAGGCCCTGCAGCTTCAGGCCGGACACCTCCACTTCCTCCCTGGCTCTGAGCTCCAGGCCCCCAGGGCTTCCATTTGTCTCCCCACAGCTCAAGCCTCACACGTTCCATCAGCTCCTTTCTCTGCTGGGGGCGCCCCCTCCTCCAAACGCCAACTCGCTTTTGCGTCCATCCTGAACCGCCTTTCTTCAAAGGACTCTGCCCTGTCCATCCTCTTGGGTCGAGTCCCCACACACGGCGCTGAGACTCCAGATGTGGTTGCATGTTTTTGTGATTCTTTGTGGCGCGTCTGCCTCTCCTGACAGGCGCGTGTGTGCTAGAGGCCTGGTCTGCTGCTTACGCCGTGTGTCCAGTGTCTCTAGAGCAAGTCCTCACTTAACGCCATTGACAGCTTCTTAGACACTGTGACTCGAATCAAAAGACATGGGAGAAAACCGGTTTTCCCAAGCTGGTTGGTGGAAACTAAAGTTCAGTTCCCACAGCACGTTGTTCATGAAAAGCACAAGGCAGCTTCTAAAGAAAAACCCCAAACGTCTCTGCTATGGATTCATTCGTTCGTTCGATCCTTTGTTCGTTATTCCAGCCCAGGACGCTGGTGGGCAGCACGCCTGTCAGGGTTGTTCCTCTCGCAGGGTGCGCTCACTCACTCACACTCACACATGCACTCACACACATGTACTCACACACTCACACATGCACTCACACACTCACACATGCACATTCACACATACACTCACATACTAACACACTCTCACATGCACACACTCACATGCACACATACACTCACATGCACTCACTCACATGCACACTCACACTCACATACTCACATGCACTCACACTTGCATACACACATGCACGCACACTCATGCACACACTCACATGCACTCACACACGCACACACTCATGCACATACTCACATGCACTCACATGCACACACTCACATACATGCACTCACGTGCATACGCACACACTCACACATGCACAACTCACATGCACACTCACACACTCACATGCACTCACATGCACAACGCACACTCACACGCACACACTCACATGCACACTCACACACACATGCACACTCGCACACACATGCACACACTCACACATGCACGCACACTCATGCACACTCTCACAATGCACTCACACACACATACAGTCACACACTCACAAATGCACTCATGTACTAACACACACATACTCACACTCATACACTCACACAGACTCACACACTCACACTCACCTACACACTCACTCCAGCTGGGACAAGGACCCTCGGGGGCGCATCTCTGGGGCATGGGAGGAAATGGGAGTCCCCAGAAGAACCCCACACAGACGGAGGAGGAAGCACTGGCCACGCAGACAGCGGCCATGGCCAGGAGTCTCTTGTCCCGCGTTAGCGTTGCGATGAAACCACGTGAGCAAACTCCGCGTCCGACCTGGTGGGGGGCTTCCGCACGAAGGGATGATTCAACAGCTCTCTCCCCCAGAAAGTGCAGAGACAATGCGCAGTGTTTTCTGCTTTCTTTCTGTGTGACCCAGCTTGGGGGCTCTATCCGTTTCTGGTTTGCGTCTAGTCCCTGTCGTTGCTGCTCCTGCATGTTCCGGGGCCCGGGGCCCAGTGCGGCCAGGAGCCCCGATGCCTGTTGTCCCCGGCGCTCCTCTGTCAGGAAGGCGTGGCTGCTGCTGTGTCCATGAGTCTGCAGGGTGTGACCTTTGGGTCTGGGGAGGAGCCCCTCTCCCTCCCTGAGGGGCCTGGAGCCACTGCACGAGGGGCCGGACTCCCCAGAGACCGCCATGCCCGGGGACGTGCAAGTCGTGTGTGCGGAGAGGGCGCCGGCGGGAGCCGCCCCGACTGAGCACGGCGGCCTTCTCAGCCCGCCCGGCCATGGCCATCTGCTGCCGGAGCCAGCACGGCAAGCGGAGCAGGGTCCTGGGCTTTGCCGGGGAGACCTCACTCCCCTTGGCCCCACTCGCCGCCCTTGCCCGTCCTGCAGGGGACAGCGTGCTGCTCCCAAGTGCTCCTCTCGGTGGGCGTCTGACTCGCTGGGCGGGCGCAGTCTTTGGGTTTGGGGCTCTGGAAAGCCTTTCCTTGTGGGCTTTTATTTTTCCAAAACAGACTCTCAGCTGGTTCCCATTATCCACGACTGCTGGAAAGTTCCAAGCCCTAATGGATGACTTACATTTTTATGAACTTCAGTGAAGAAAACCGCTCGGAAGGACGGGGGCCTTCCAGAGAGCGAGCGAGTGAGAGCATGCGTGTGCGCTATAGGCTGGGCTGGGGAGTCCACTGAGACCCCAAAACCCGTCATTCTCGCCCTTACATGATCCCAGCTGGGTCTCAGCTCCCACGGGAAGATGCTGGAGGAGAAGCCAGACGGGGACGGAGACAGAGCACTTCAGTGGCCCCGAGCTCTGTCTATGCCTGAGCAGCGGCCCCTGTTCATCTCCTGCCACTGTGGGGTGTCTCTTGCCTGAACGGTGGTGGTCCCTCCCTAAAGTCAGGCTGTGAGGGTCTTTTAGGGGTAAGACACTGGGCTGGTCCACACCCATGCGTGAGGAGCCGGAGGCACAGCGGGCATCGGTCAGTCGCCCAGATGGGCTTCTCGCACTTGTCTGCGCTCCCTGTCTCCCTGGCGCCCTGCTCAGACTGCACCCCAGGGAGGAGGTTTCTGGGCTACCCCACTGACAGCTGGGCAGGACTCGGGGGTCCGGCAGATGTCGGCTGAAAGCAGGCATGCCATGCCCTCTTGTGGGATGGCCGCTTCCTTCTAGGGAGGGGAGCCAGCTGCCGGAATGTGAAAACACAGTTGTGGAAGAGACTCTCTAGAGAGGAGGTGAGACACGGAGGGAGGTTGGGGTGAACCTCGGACGAGCAGGTGCAGGAGACAGCTGACTTCTTGGAAGAGAGCAGAGGTGGGGCAGTTGTGGTTGGGCCCCTGGGACAGACTGGCCGAGCCCTCCTGGGGAGACAAGTAGGTGAGCCTGGGGCTCTCGGGGTCAGCGAGCCTGAGACTCAGTTGATGTGATCAGAGGCACCCAGGGGTGGCCAGCCCTCCGGTTTGAAGTTGCTCTCCTCTCCGCCCCATCAGCTGGTATCGCCCACTCTGCTTCATACCCTGCATGGCCCCCACACTCCAGAGAGACAGCCTCGCCCTGCTGCCCTGTCCCTGCTGGACACAGGCCGGTCTGCTCCCGGCCCAGAGAGCAGGGATCCAACTGATCCCTCCCTCACATTGTGTGCAGAACACAGTTCTAAGAGCACCGGTGAGAACGGGTTCAGGGGGAAGCAGTGAGGCTACAAGATGAAGCCAGGAGAAGCTCCTCCGCCTGGGGAAAGGCAAAGAATTCTTCAGCAAGTCACAAAGAGCATCGCTCAGAAAGGAAACGCTCGCTGCTCTGAACTACACTAAAATGAAGAATATCCGGAGAAACAAAGAAAGGAGCCACGCAGGACAGAGAGCGGGACAAACATCTGTAATGTGGAAACTCAGCAAAGGGCCTGCGTCTGCAGAAGGAAGAGCTCCATCGAATCAATGATAAAAATATAGACCACACACGAGAAAGATGGACCGAAGAGAAGATTCCAGGGGCCAGTGCACATACCAGAGGGATTCGCCTCTCTAGGCATCAGGTGGTGTTAACGTGTCCGTCTTAAGATGCCCTTCACGTCCACCCGGAGGACGTGGAGGCCCAGCCAGGTACGGGACACGGCGCACCTCCCCGTCCCCAGGGGAACCGCCAGGCGACCAGTGTCCCTGCCTGCAGCGTCCCCTCCTGCCAGGGTACCCTGGGCTGTTCCTGAAGTGACGCCAAGTCCAGGAACGACATCCGCTGGAGGCAGTGACCGGGCGCCGGTCACCCCACCACCAGCAGCTGCGGCCTGGCGCCCGACTCGCCGGCCCGCGGGAGGAGCAGGCGCTCCGGACGGCGCCTCCGCCTCTCCCGGCGAGCTGCCTGGAGGGCCGTCATAAAAACCTTTTAATCTTTGTCGCCGTGGGTAGGCACAGAGGCCAAAAGCCTCCATGTTTTCAAGGGAAATTTTAATTAGTATGTAAATTTGACTCTCGGCATTAAAATGTCATTTGCTAAGTAAATGTTGCTGCACCCGAGTTCAGGTGTTTATTTGATCCTGTCCTGCGAAGGTGCCTTTGTGGGCTTCCTGAGTGTGTAATAACAGCATTTCAAAAACAAAATGAAATTCTCCCTCTGTTACAATGCACCAGGTTACGGCTTCGCCGCAGGCGATGTGACTGGAATATCTTAAGGCAGTTGCCGCCAGCTCTGGCAGCCACACGCATCCCCTCCTTGCTGCCCATCTGACGGCCCCTGGGGGCTCTGAAGGAGGCCCTCGCCTCCCGAATCAGACCCTGGCACCCGGCGGGGGCCTCTTGGTGACTGCCGGCCACCTGCACAGGGACAGCGAGACAGGGAGGGAGACAGCTGGATGATGACATCACACCACGGTCTCCAGAGAACCTGTGAGAAACTACTTTGGAGGAAGGGGGGAAGGTCGCAGGCTCACATGTGCCTGAATTCCCAGAGAGATGGTGATTTAGTGCCGCGACCCAAAGAGCAGCAGGTGACTCCTGTGAGGCCTGGAGACCCCCGCAGTGGTCAGCGCCCCTTACCATGTGGACTCGACTGCCCTGAACTTTCCCATGTGTCCTGTGTGCCCGTGGGTGCAAGCCTGCATGTGTGCACACGTGTGAGGCTGCAGAGCTGTGTGCACATATACATACGTGTGCATGGTGCGCTGCGTGTCTGCGCTGCCTGTGTGTCGTGCACGTCTGTTTGTCCCTGTGTCCACACATATCTGTACGTGCCTGGGCGCGAGCACAAAGCTGCAGCCGCAGCCCCCACCGTTGGAGACCGTTCAACTCCCAGCCGTGTCTAGACAGGGAGTGTGCCAGCCACTGCCTGAGCGGGCTGTGTGTGCACACGTGTGTGTTTGCATGCATGTACATCTGCACCTGCGTGTGTGCACGTGGGGCTAATTCTGAAGATTACCAAGTGCACAATCTGAGGCCTGGGAGGGGCCCCTCATGCCACCCCCAGGCCCCCTGCTCTCATCCACCCTGACCGTGAGGAGGATGCATCAGGAGGCGCTTTCAGCTCCCCAGGAGGGGAGGGGCATGGAAGAAGGGCGGACAGTGACTTTCTTCTCATACTGACCCTGCCTCTCACCATGTGAAACTGGGTCCCCAAATCACCACTCCAGGCTGCCCCTGAGCCTCCCCTTCTCTGGGTCAGAAAATGACATCAGGATGGACAAGCCCCCAGTCCAGGTCACGGTCCAGGACTGCCGGGCACCATCTGTCTTGGAGGAGCAGAGAGGCTGCAAGGAAGGCGAGTGCCAAAGGGGACCGGGTGGGAGGGCTGTTTGGTGGCGCCCGACCCCGCCCATCTGTAGGTGGTGGGCGGACTGCTTCCCTGGTCTCACTGGCCTTCCTGAGGGCGGCCTGCGTGCTGGCAGCCAGAAGACAAGACGCTGCCCTCCAGGAGCGCGCACTCGGGCAGGGAAAGCAATGAGCCCCGGCTGCATCCAGGCGCACTGCCCCCTTGTGCGGCATGTGAGGCTTGGGGTGCTGGTGCCCACGAACGGGGTGATGGAGCCCTCACTCCTGGCTCAACTAGGTTGGGGGAGGGGGGGACAGGGAATCGTACCCAGAAGGCTGACCCTTCAGGAAGGTGCACAAGACACAGAGGAAACTTCTGCTCACCCACCTCATCACTGCGGGAGCCCTGCCCCCAGCGGCGCTTTTCCCTCATCCCTCCCGCTCTTCTGCTGGGACAGCAGCCCTTACAGCCAGGGGCAGCCAGGGGCATGTCGGGGTGACAGACTCCACGCCTCGGTTTCTGCGCGTCCCCCGGCTGTGGGCCGGGGCAGCTGCAGGCTGAAACAGGCCACACAGGTTAACTTGATCGCAGGGAAACAAGGAATGTCTGCAGCGCTTGTGAGTCCCAAGCATGGCGTGGGGCGTACTCGGTCTCAACACAGTGTGTGATGGACCTAAAATTCGAATTTGACGGGAACACTGTATTTTAACCTGCTGACTTGGGCGATCCTATTCGGCACACTTCTGAATTTTCAAGCTATGGGTTCCCTGTGTCTCCTCAAGCCCAGGAGCTGGAAATGTCCGGAAATGTCCACTTCCCAGGGGCCCCTTAGCCGAGGACGAACCCCTGAGGAGTCTGAAGCACCCCTCACCCACCCCGTCTGGAGGTGACCCCTCCTTGGGGACCTAATTAAGGCCCAGGACTCCCTGCAGTCAGGCCGAGGCTGGGCCTTGGACACTGGAGGATGGGTTCTCCCTCCATCCTTTAGAGGTTTCTTCTGGGAGCCCTTTGCTAATAAGGCCTCATCTCTGGAACCTTCTAGAAGATCATCCTGACCTAAGGAGTAAGAGGTTCCTTAGACGACCCACCCCACCCACTGGTAGGAGAGGCCTGCTGACTGGGGTCTGGAAGCAATTTGTGACCAAGACCAGAGATACCGCCACCCACAGCGGGGCCAGTGTGGGAAGGTGGGGTCGTGCTCAGAGAGCTGAGTGCCCAGCCTCTCCAGAAGGGCCTCGCTCTCAAAGATGGGAATAATCCACTCCTACTCTTTAGGCTGTCATCTTCGCCTGTCCTGATGCTGGCTCCCAAAGCTCCCCAACGAGTGGGGTGCACCCCGGTGGAGTAGTGGTTTGGCAACTGCCTCTGTCCGAAGTGCAGTCCACTCACATCCCAAGGAATCAGGTTCACGCGCTGGGTCAGGAAGATCAACCAAGATGTTCAACTAAATAAAATAAATAAAACCTTTCTTCCTCCCCTCTCTCCCAGCCTGTCTACTCGCCTTCGTTTCTACCTGCACCTTCCCTTAAAAAAAAAAGAAAGAAAAAGGAAGAAATGGAAGTGGTGCTGACCCGGGCGAGGAGAGCCGTGGGGCGCCCGGCCGCGGGCTTGGGCGCTGTCTCCCCTCCATCACCTCCTGGCAGGCAGGCAGCCCACAGTGCACCATCTCCAGGCAAAATACACAGGCACCCTTTTCCTGGGCTAGAAGACATGGAAAACGTATCGCAAGTGTGGTTTCAACTCCGAACACTGGACACCAGACTGCCTGCCCCTCCTTCCGCCTGTCGGGGGAGCAGAGTCCATTCCTGACACGCCGGGAAGCTCACCGGGCAGGAGCTGAGTGGAGAAGAGGAGGAAGGCCGCGCCCTGTCACAGGGTCGCTGCAGAAACAGAGAACGTGCTCAGAATAACCTCCATCATAATTTGCAGGCAGCCTCGGGATGTCACCCTGACAGGAGCAGAGACTGGGGACAGGGACAAGGGCAACCATGGCTGTCGGGGAAGGAGACAGTGGCCACGTGTGGGGACAGCAGCAGGTGGGACATGCACAGTAACACCTGCGTCACGGGGGTCTTGGCAAAGTCTCCAGCACCGGGAGGGAAAGGACAAAGAGACTGCAGTGAGAGATCCCGTCGGGGACACGGCGCTCTGCTCAGCCCTGCGTGCGCCCTAAGGATTTCCAAACAGGATGCGCAGCAGACAGAGCAAACCACAGTCAAGTCAGAAACGGGGTGTCTGAGGAAACACTTGAGTGTTGGGTGGGAAGGGCTCACTGAATTGCCAGGGGGAACGGGCAAGAGCGGGGCCAGGCAGCCGGGCATGGACATGCCCGCGAGCGCTGGAAGAGAAGCGTCCCTGGTTGTCTCCTCACTGGCGGCTCCACTGGTCTCGCTCAGGACTGGCAGACTGGCTGTCAGGGCCTGCAAGCCCACCTCCGCCTTCTCTCATTTCCAGCTCTCCACCCCGGCACCGTCCCTGCCTCCTGGGCCTCACCCACCCCAGAAAGGCCCTGGCAGAAGGTGGACTCGTACCTGGTCTGTGGAACCCCCGAATTTACCCACAGCCCTGAGAGAAGGGACACTAAAACCCCATTATGCAGGATGCTCTCCTGGGCCTACTTCTCCCCCGCAGGGTCTTTGTAGGACCACCCACTCCCCCAACGATGGGTCTAGGCCAACCTACCCCAATGTTTGTGCAGAGCCTTCTGCCAGCTGGTCAGATATCCCATCCTTGTCCCCTCTTGCTGGTCCCTGCCCAGAACCTGCCTTCACCCCGCAGCCCAGCCCCTGAGCTGGCTTTAGAGTAATGACTTCATGACATCTCTGGTCATTGAACTCATGGGCCATTCTAAATACTTCTCAGGATGAATTCTCTAAGTGCTTTTGACCACACCCCCATAAAGGATTTTCCTGAAGAGGAAACCAGAGCAGGGTGAGCTTGTCTAAATCTACACAGCCTGGAGTAGTGAGTCTAAGAATCAGATCCAGGCAGATTGGCCCAAGAAACTGCCTTCATTGCTGTTATATTCTTACTACTTGGATGGATGCATGGATGGATGGATGGATGGATGGATGAATGGATGGATGGTTGGATAGATGGGTGGGTAGGTGAATAGATGGATAGATTGGTGAGTGAATGGGTAGGTGGATGGATGGATGGATGGATGGATGGATGGATGGATGATGATGGATGGATGAATGAATGGGTGGAGATTGGTGAATGCATAGGTAGGTGGATGGATGAATGGATGGATGAATGATGATGATGGATGGATGGATATATGGACAGATGGAAGGACAGTATATGGATAGGAAGACCGATGGATAAAGGATGTCCAGCAATCATCCTACTCATATGGTCTTAGAGCTCTGGCGACACTGCCAGATAAATTCGGAAGAGCTGCTGGATGAGCCACTCTGAGAGGGAGCACATACTCCCTTCTGGGGCCACCTGTCCAGGTACTGGCCGAAGCGCCTGCTGCGACCGCCATCCCTGTGCAGGTCGCCTCAGCAGACAGAGCTGCGGAGTCCGCCATCTGCTCACCTACCCATACATTCACCGTTCTATCCACCCATCTGTGGGAGTCTGTCCTGGATACTGGGCTTCCGGTCGTCATGCCAGCTGGAGGCTGACACTGCAGGTCAGAGTGACTCTGTTTCCCACCATGAGGGAGGCCTGGGCAGGACACCAGCACTTGGCCGGGCCCCAGGAGAGGAGGAGGCCACCGCTGGGCAGCTGCAGAAATGCGTCACATGCTGTCCTCACAGCTGCCAGCGGACCCTTGTGTGCAGACTGCATGGCGTTAATAAAAAATGAGAGCCCTCCATCTGCTCTCGAAAGATAAGCTCTGCTCCCCAAAGCGCCTGGTGATGGAGGCTGGGGGCTGGGCAGGGTGGGCCTGGCGACAGGGCCCAGGAGGTAGACAGGTGAGGCTCTCAGGCCTGCAGGACAAAACCAGGCCAGGGGTGGTCTTGAGTGACTCAGATGTCATCTAGACCCTGTGCCAGCCCCCACCACCTCCTGTCCTGTCAGGTGGGGGGATGAGGTCCTGGGTCAGGGGCTGGAGGGTGTGAGGGAGCAGAGGGGACACAGGGCCCTGGAGGGGAGAGCAGGGAGGGGGCACAGGGCCCTGGAGGGGAGAGCAGGGAGGGAGGGGACACAGGGCCCTGACAGGCGCCTCTGCAGGCAGAGGGCGCAGACCTGCAGACCTATGCAGACTCCACAAAGCCTCAGCCACCCCAGCAGACGGGTCCCTGCTGCTCTGTGAAGCCTCCCCAGAAGGGGGACTTAGGGGCGTCTTGAGCTGGCAGCTGAGGCTCTCCATCCGGCTGGGTCTGAGAGGAGACCTCCTGGGCCTGCAGAGGCCTCAGGTGCCCGCGTGCTCCATAGATAGCACACGCGGGCGTCGGTCCCACGTGTCGTGCATGGCTCTGTGCATGTGCACCTGTCAGGTGCACGGTGGCCCCACCGAGTTTCTAAAACCCCTGCCCGTGAGAGGGAGCCGGCTGCTGGGGAAACGCCCCACACAGGGCGGAGCAGGGCAGTGCTGGTGACACTCAGCTTGTTATTCCCAAACCTGAGACTGTGCTAAGAGAAACGAGGAGATGGTCATGACAGCACAGGGCTCGGCGCTTTGGCGCGCCCGTGGCTGCTCTGAGCACCAGCCCAGAGGGCACGCAGGGGGCTGGGACCCAGAGGCCGTGCCAGGAAGAGCGGCGACTGAGTGATGACCGGATGGAAGGACGGACGAATGAGGGAAGAGACAGGGCATAGCGCGCCAGTGCCCACTGGGGACGGTGGACGCTCCTGGCGTTGGAAGCATCATTTTCTGACCACGGGAGCAAAGTCTGTTGCCCGACGTGGAGTTGGCTAGGAGCCTGGATGCTTGCGTGGTCTTAAGGACCAGCAGCATTGCTCAGGGGAGGGATGGCACACTCTTGCAGCCAGGAGACCAAAATGAGCACCAGCGCAGGCAGGCAGCACCCCGTACCAGCAGAGCACCCCTCGCTGGGCGCGGACGCCCCTCGCTGGGCGGGGACACACATGACACCCTTGAAGCTCATTTCCTAGAGTATCTACTGCGCTGTGTCAGAAGTTTCCATTTCTCAGGAAAGACACACGATTTAGAGGTTAAAAAGTTCACTCTTAAAAGGCTCCAAACCACCCTCACCCTGTGCCACGGAGATCTAGAAGCCCCGATCGAACCCTTTAAAGACGTCCCTCCAGACAGCGGGGCCAGTGGGCCGTGGAAGTGTGGGGCTCGCAGCCTGAATTCTCTGGGCTGCTGGCTCCTAGGCCAGCGCAGGTCTCCCCACCCCCGGGGCACAGTTGTGCTGATGCAGTGACCTGGGCCCAGGAGGAGAGACTGGGACAGGATGGGCGATGCCACGCTCCTGCACACCGAAGCCAAGAGCTCGAAAGTGCTGGCTCACCGCCGACGGCGCAGCCATTGGCACTTACGAACACATCTGCACCCCGAAGGTCCACAAGGTACAGGTCACCTGAGTCAGGTCCTTGTGAGCAGGAGACTTTCTCGTGGAAACTGACGGTGGGGGACGCAGAGGGGCCTTCAGGGGCTGGCCCCCGCCGACCCCGCTGCTCAGCCTCAGGGGCAGAGAGTGCAGCGGGAAGGGCGGAAAACCCAGCCCTGGCTCTGCCGCCTGCTGACCGCGTGACCTTGGGCAAGCTCTTGACGTCCGCGTGCCACCTGGCGTTTTCTTCCTGATGCGGGCTGTGCCGACCCCATCTGTGTGGATAGAGCTCCACGCCGGATGCCGGGGGCGTGCAGTTGCGTGTGGTCAGTTCTGTGTCCTGCTGGGGGAGAGGACACTGACTTTGGGTCAGTCCGGCCCTGGGCCTCCAGCCTGTGGCTTCATCCAGCCCCAAGTTCTGTTTACAAAACAGAAGACACAGTGATGGGGCCTCCCAGGGCCCCCTTCCCAGGGCCCTCACAAAGCCAGACTTTTGTCCCCATTGGTAGATGAAGAAACACTGCACAAAGGAGTTCAGAGATCCCCAGGGTCACCCCGCCCGGCTCTCCTGCCTGGGCGCACGCGCAAAGTCAGGCCCAGGAGGTGCGGGTGGAGAGGAGGGCACGAGGGGGCTCGCTGAGGGCCAGACGTCCACAGCACGGCTGAAGCCCACAGCAAGATGCCTGCTTCCTCCTGCTTCTCAGAAGCTGGGCCCCAGCACTCTGCCCACAGGACCAGAATTGTCAGCCAACACTTCAGAGGCCCCGGATGCCCTCTGCTCGGGACGCAGCCCTTCCCACTGCATCGGTCCCCTGTGGGTGACTGTCAGACCCGTGACAGGGAAACCACCGATGGGCTTGTCTCAAGGGGGAGGAGCTGCCCCAAGGGGTCAGAGGGGAAAGAAGTTGGGGTGCTCAGACCTCCCGAGTCCCGCACAGCCCCACCCCTTCCTCAGCCCAGGTCCTGTCACTGATTCAAGGCGAACCTGTCCACAGGCCGGCCAGTCGCTCACGTCAGCAAATCCAGAAGACCTGATGAGGTGGACCCCCGTCTGTGAACTGGGAAACTGGGTCGGTGGGGCGGAGTGACAGGCTGCAGGTCCCGAGAGAGCAGAGCCAAGGGGGGCTGAGGCGTGGCCTGAGAACCATGTGGTGGGGGGAGACGCCGGAGGGAGGGCCCCTGAGGGCCCTTCAGGCTTAGCCCAGGGCCCGGGACCCCGGGAGTCCTGACCCTCCCTCCCTGAACTCCTGCAGCCCGAGGACACCTGGGGACTCCTCGCTGCCCCTCCAGGGAGTACCCTGCCTTTCTGCCACAGTCCAGCAGCCCCGCAGAGGCTGGGTCAGAGCTGCCAGGGTTCCTATGAGCTCGACCCACTTCTGAAGGCCACCCTCCCCGGGAAACCCCACCAGCCAGCGCTGAGGGTGGGGAGGGGCTCCGTGCTTGGCAGGTGAGCTTGCTCTGAGCAGGAGCCAGCAAATGGGAAAGGAAGCCAGAGAGAGAATGGCGCAGGCCTGGTTCTTGCCTGGGGCGGCTGCCTGGTGCAGAACTTTGGGAAATGGAAATGAATGCTGTTTGTGCCTTTGAGATGAGAAGCCTCCCGCTGTCTCAGGACACACTCAGGTGTCCTGTGAGTGATGACGGCTGTGGGGGTGCAGGCCAGTGGACTCTGTCCCACAAGGCTGGGCCCAGAGACAGAGAAAGAGCTCCTCGCGGGCATGGTCCCCGGGGCCCAGACAAACCCACTCGCCTGCCCCGAGCTCACAGGCTGGAACAGAGAGGCTGGGCTCTCCTGGTGAGCGGGTGGAGTCGAACACTCCTTTCTCAGGGTGCAGGGGTCCTGCTGATCCTGGGTTCCCGCTCTAGACCCGCCCAGAAACTAATGGCAACTGTTTGTTGACAAAGCACGTGAATAAACCAGCGGCTTTGGGGGCTCAGTCAGCCGGTGTCGGGTCTTGCGGGTTTTCTTTTCAAGTTCGTGGAGAAAAACAGGAACAATCAACCCTGATGCTGAGCCCCTTTCCTGCCTCCATAGCCTGGTTCAGGCGCCAGGACAGCCTGGCTGTGAGGACAAAAAGTTGGCAGCAGGATCAGGTGGGCTGAGGCGCCAGCCAAAGGCCTGAACGGGACAGAATCGAGCTTGTTGGCTTGACCTTGGGGACAGGCATCGGAGTGGAGGAGTGACATCGCCTGGGGACCGAGGAGACACTGGAGCCGTGCTGAGGACCTGGGATCAGTCCCCTTCCATCTCTGGCGGTACTCAGTTTGCCCTTGGAAAAATAAAATAAAAAGCAAGCAAGCAGGAATGAAGGGAATGGAACGAATTACCCAGCGAGCAGACACTTTGGTTTCAGCCCAGGACCTCGCAGCGTCCGCCTGAATCCCACCAGCAACATAAACAGAGCAGCGGCCAACCGCACCAGCAGAAACATTCAATAATGAAACACAGCTGTCAGCCCTGGCGTTTCCCAAGCAGAGCTTGTCATTCTTGCCACCAGAAATGCTGACAAAGACAAAAACGGGAATATGAAAGCCAGTTTTCTTTTCCCCACCGCCCCCCAAAGAAGGAGGGTTTTGTGAATCGGCCCTTAAAGTTAAAAATCCATCAACATAATCTAAGACAGAAACTTCTCGAGCACTCATGCTGACCAATTTGTGAGAGCCTGGTTGATCCTGGCTCGAATAACCACTTTGATTTGAAATCCGTGTTGCGATGAGGGGAGTAATGAAGCCAGAGGCTTCTTAGCTGATGGGAGGACAGCCCTGGCAGAGGTCACTGGCTGGTCTGGCTGGGACTTTGGAGTCATAGAATCTTGCAGGCCTCGTGTGCAAAGAGAAAGCTTCTGATGCGGGAGATGAGAAACATCTACAGCCACAGCTCAGTCCTCTTCGCTCCAAGCTTCCCAGTCCCTGAGGTCTCCAAGAGAGGAGTAGGCATTTTGGCAACAAAATAAAAAAAATGGGTGGTGGTGTTTTGTCAAGGGAGAAGGAGGTTGGAAGGATGCAAGCAGTCTGTAGTTCTGTGTTCTTGGGCTTTTACTCACTGGCAGGCACATACGATTCAGGAACGAGCATTCCATGCAGGGTGTGGGCCAGGTGGGGAGAAGGAAAAAGTTGGAGTGGGGTTAGAGGCAGGGTACATAAAAGAATAAAGGAGGGGGGCTTTGCAGGGACCAGGGAAGACAGAGAGTGTTGGCACCAGCAGACAGATTTATTCAAACTCTGCACATGAGCTCCAAAGAGCAAAATTAAAGAAATAAATTCAATTTTCAAAAATAAACTCATAAAACAAAGGAACCTTGGATAAACACAGGGAGGAAGTCAGAGGCACTGAGAGACTCAAGAGTAGGTTTGACAAACGAGGTGAGATTCAAGCTGGGGTTCTGAGGGATGTGTAGGAGTTTTCCAGGCTGACCAACTCCCAGGCACAGAATCTCAAAGACATTGGAAAGCCCAGCCAGTGGCTGCAAGGCATTACCCGTCCCTGGTTCACACCCTATATGTCCAAGCCAGACCCTTCCTGACACAGAGTTTTGTACAAGTATTTCCGACCTCAAAGCATCTTCCTCTTCTCCCTGTGGTCTTCACCTCACCAGCTCAGTGGCTGACCTACAAACAGCATTTGGTGAGGAAACAGATTTGGAATTTGGTGGGTCAAGATGGAGAAGTCCTATAATATGTCCTGCAGACAAGCTGCTCTGGGCTCAGCCACCTCTCCTGAGGGCCAGAGAAATCCAAGTGTCCAGTCCATCTGAAATCAGAAGGGAGGCCTCAAAACAGGGAAGCACCAGAGTGGGTGGCAGTTCTGGCCTCAGACGCAGCAGCAGCTCCTGCCTGAAGAGCTTGTGGTCCAGCAGGGCCGGAAGCTTCCTCTTCTCACTGGTCACCACGAAAGCTCACTGTGGCCACATTCATGAAAGACCCCGGTCCATCTGGCTCCCACCCACTGTGCCCTGAGGGCTGGGTTTGGTTACAGAAGCACCCTCCCGCCTCTCTTGGCTCCCATGGGGTCACTGGGCCGGAGCCTAGTGGCTCCCTGTGACGCCCCTTTCTTGCCCTGAGAAAGGGATCTTCTCACGCACTGGGCAGCGACGGGGGGCGGGGAGGAGACTTCACCTTTGCAGAAACCAGGTGTGGTTTCAAGCTGTCACAAACCAGAAGCCCTCCAGCTGAAAAACTGCATTAACTTCACACATAAACCAGAGTTTTGGTTTCTGTGTTAGATGCGCAAAGTGGCTTCTCTCGTTAAAGGGACGCTTAGAACTCCCTGGCGGATCGATATGCTCTGTGTCTGAGTTGGAAGTCACCAAGCTGTGGGCGATGGTCACGTTCTTCAGGCTGTAGACACAGATGTGCACACGGAGCTGTGTATAAACCACGCCCCACAGAGTACAGCGCATTCGGGCCAGAGGCGTTCAGTGGCGTCTTGTCGTGAAGCCGGGTGCCACAGGGTCCCGTCTGGAATAGCCATGTGTCTCTGCCTTTAGTGTCTCCTCTGTGCCTGCAGCTTCAGCACAGAGGACATTTCTCTACTTGCCCAGAGAAACCAGAACAAAGAGATGGATGCCGTCATGAGCAGGAGGCAGAATGATGGGCCCCGAAGAGGGGGACAGCCCCTTTAAAGTCAGTTCCCTACATCTGGCAGGGGCGGTCGTCACTGCTTCTCCTTCCATATGTGCTTCTGGTTTGCCTTAATGCCGAGGTGCGCGACGCGGGAAGAGCGGACCTGCTCCGAGGCCGTGGGCCCCGAGGACCCGGGGCTCAGGCAGACGGTCTTTGGAGAAAGTCACCACGGGCAGCGCGGCCTGGTGATGTCCATCCGGGGGCCTCGCGCCCACATTGGCTCCTGTGTTCTGCGCCCTCCTCCCTTCAGAGGACAGGACTCCGAAGTAGGACATCTCTCAGGGAAGGGAGTCTGGGGCTTTGTTCCTGTGGCTGGAGAGCAACCAAACCTCCTCGGCACCCTACCCAGGAAACCACCCCGCCGGGTGACGCCACCCAGAGTCCGGGCCACCTCCCCGACCCCGTCCTCCCAGAGCCCCAGGTGGTGCCTGTCAGACACACTTGCAAAGAGTTAATGAGACCAGACATCCTCCCTCTCTGCACGGCGCTCGGGAGAGGGGGAGGGAAGCCACCGACCAGACAGTTTCAATTAAATCAATACAACACTGTTTAAAAAGCTGAAGTGGAGGCAGATCTCTCCAAGGCCCCGCTGGCCAGGGACGTAGGCTGGGGGCCAGACATGCCTGTCGTTCTGCCATGACGTCTCCTGCTTTTTAGAATGAATTCGCCCGACTGAGGCCCAGCACCCTGGGCAGGGCGCAGGGAGACCCTTTGGAGGGTTTTCTCTAAGTCCTAGAAGTGCATTTTTGTCACACGGGAGAAGCGGGTACGGGGTCCAGGCGGGAAAGTCTCTTTCCCTCAAGTTTCTGTGGCCAGTGTGGCCCCAGGCCTTCTGCATGCCACACACGTCCTGGGTTCTGTGTGGCCACCACCGGGGACTGCTGGGCACACTCCCGCCCGGGAGACCCCTGAGGGTCTGTTGAGATTCCTTGAGTTGTGAAGTAGGAGGGACAAGGACTTCGTCTAACTCTGTCTGGACCCTCAGACATTTCTAGTGCGCCCGCTGTGTGCCAAGCCTTCCAAACGGGCACCACTTGCCCTGTGTTCTAAGGCCCGTCTAACTCACTTCATCTATAGACGCAGGGACACGCCGTTACCCCCACTTGACAGGAGAGAAAACTGAGGCCCGGGAAGAGGAGCACATTGTCTAAACCCACAGCGATCCTGAACGGAGAGGGCAGGATTTCAAGCTCACGCCTCTGACCTCAGAGTGAGGCTCCCGGCCCCCATCACATGGACACACACCAAGACCAGGCAGAGAGGGCCGGCTGACGCCCTGACTCACGGAGCGGGCGGCAGACGGCCCTCACTCGCGGCCTTGTTGAGGTGCCCGGGGAAGAGGAGCCGACCACCGGCGCTCCCTCGAACCAGGCCGCCGCCATGTCTCTGAGGCCACCGGGGCCTGGTGTGCGGTTCTTCCATAAAAGGAAGCTGAACTTGCAGAAGCAGCTCCATTTGGCTGGTGCGATTCACCCAATCCAAAGTTGGGCCCGAGTTGTTATAATTCAAACTCAGATGTCGATTTCAACTCCTATCTCACAACTATTTTGGGCCCAGGAAAGCCCACAAGTGTGTCTATTCTGAGACGACACAAAAAAAAATCCAGTTAGAAAATGTTCAGAGAAACTTGGGAATTATAATCACTCCTACACCCAAGCGTGTTCCACCGCTCTCATGTCATAAAGTGGCTTTGCAGAAAGTGAATCTTAATGTTCTGCCCGAAAGGCGGCTGGGAGTGGAGGGGGAGCAAAAGTTTTTATTTGCTAGAAGCTCCCCGCACCGAGAGGCTTGGGGTGGAAATGGGCCCAGGAACTGGGGGTGGAGCAAGCGACCCTGGGAAGGGGTGCAGACCACGGGCGTGTCCAACCAAAGGCGGCCCGTCACCAGGAAGAGAGAGAAGAGGCATCAGTCAGGCTTGGCAGTGGTTGCAGAAAACATCAGCCTATTTTAAAGACGGCTGTGTTTTACACCACTCAGTGTTCCACCAGGATTGGACACGTGTGAACTCATTGACTCGTCAAACCAACCCCTTGAAAAATATTCTATCTGGATATTTTTGAGAGCTGAAAAAGACTTCAGGCAGAGACGTAATAAAGTCAGTCAGCAGAACCACAAAGCCAGGTTGAGCGGAGGCCCTGACTCGAGTCTGTCTTCGTCGTGTACAGGTCCCGGGCCTCCTCTAAGGGGTCAGAGGGTGGCTCCAGGCCCTGGTCCCGGGTAAAGGTGCTCTATTTGGAAAAGAGGTGTGTGCAGAGACAGGGACGGTCAGGAGATCCAGCTGCGCACATCTGGGTTGTTTGAGTGGACTCCAAGTCCAGTGGCGAGTGGACTCCAAGTCCAGTGGCAAGCGTCTTTATTAGACACACAGAGCAGAGAAGGCCGTGTGAAGACGGCGGCGGACTGGGACCCAGAGGTAAGGCTGCACCTCCCCGCAGCCTTCAGAGGGGTGCAGCCTGCCGACTGCTTGGTTTTGGACTTCTGCCCCCGGGACTGAGGTTCAGACTGCCTGGTTGGCGCTCATCGTCACGCAGCTCCAGGACACTGAGTCAGCAGCCCAGTCGGGTCAGGACGCCGAGGCCGAGGCTGGCTGGCGGTGCCCAGCGACTGGAAGCACAGATGGCTAGTGGCCCGTCTGTCTTCACCCCAAACATGTCTCTCCCCAGGCGCCTGTGAGCGTCCCCGGAAAGCAGCATGTTCAGGGGGGCCCAGAGGCCGGGGGCAGAGCAGGACCCACAGTGAGCAGGAAACACCAGGGCAGCAAGGCGTGTGCGGAGGGGCCTGGACAGAGGCTCTCAGCCAGTTTACCCGCGTTTACTCATCGGCTCCAGCTCCTGCAGGGCCGGGAGCCCCGGGCAGCCCCTCCGTCTTTAAGGCTGGCTTGAGAATGTCCTCCCACACTTGTGTTAGGCTCCAGTTCTCTGCAAGGACCCTAGTTATTCCCCAGAGCTATTCCGGGCACTTCCGAGTGGAAGACCTGCCGGTCTCACAAAATGGTACCAAAGCTTCCGGTCAGCAGGTGCAGTCCCTGGCTCTCTGACATCCAGCTGTGATGGGTCGAGGGGACGGTTCAAGACTCAAGTAGGTGGGTCTTTCTCCTGGGGTTCCAAGGTTGCCCTAAGGGGCTGGAGGAATAATCGCAGCGCCAATCATAACAACGACAGCTGTTTCTGCACCGGACACGGCCCTAAATCCTCCCCTGTGGGGCCTCGTCTCGGGCCTCCAGGCCCCTCTCAAAGGCAGGCGCCGTCATGATTCCATCTCAGAGCAGGGGAAGACGTGAGCCTCCGCCTGGCTGGGTCCTCTGCTTAGGTTACCTGGGGGGTAAATTTATAAGCAAAGCTGGGATCCCAAGTGCACGCCTGTGTTCAGCCCTCTTTTGCCCCGAAACTGCACCTCGTGTCTCCAGCACTTGCTCCGCTGCCCTGCAGACTCCGGGCGCCCTCCCAGCAGCGCCTGCCTGTGCCGTCCCCTCAGTGCGTGTCGGGAGGCAGGGGGCGGTGGCGGCAGGAGCTCCGTCTGCCGCTGAGCGGACTTGACTCGGTCTGATTTGATCTGCAGTGACTTAAATTGACTTCTCTGGGTTGACGAGTTGAATGAAAATTAGTTTCGGTCTATTTTGGGGACATTAAAGAAAGTTCGTTTTATCCCTGTGGACTAAGACCCTTCCGGCCCCCAGGGCACTGACTGGGTGGGAGTTGGGGTGGGGACTCGGGGTGTCAGTGGGGACAGCTGGGGGCCAGTCAGCTAGGACCAGAGCAGAGAAACGGCCCCAATGTGAGCCTGGGGTCAGCATCTTGGCACGGAGCCTTGGCTGGCACCAACAGGGAGAAATCAGAAGGCAAGTCATGCGGGCGCCTGGCCACACCCACGAGTCACAGACCTGCCCGGTGTCTGTGCAAGTGTGACAGAGACCAAAGTTCAGGACCACGGCTCCGCAGAGCTCCCTCTGGGCCAGTGTGGCTCCAGGGCGCCCTTCCCAACCTGGGTTCTGGAAGTGTCTTTTCCTCCTGGAGGCAGTGAAGAGTCTTGGGACGGGTGACGCTGACATCAGAGTCCTGAGCGTGGAACTAGCCGCCTGCTGCAGACAAGTAGCTGCGGCCAGGAGCCCAGGTCCTCCGGCGGGAAGAAGGCCGCAGAAAGTGCTTCCTGGAACCTTCGTGCCGCGCAGCTGCCCTTAGCTGTGAGTACAGCCCGCAGAGGGAGACTTCGAGGCCGCCGAGGGACGGGGGTGCGCAGAGCCTTCTCCCCAGCCATCAGCAGGCTGAAACCCTGTTACCTTATCAAAGGACCATGACAGCCACGGGTTTTGGGCTTTCTCACCAGGGGTGGTTCAGTGCACGTCCGTCCTCCCAACACCCCATCGCTGTCCCCATTCTGCCCAACCTCGGGGATATAAGAACCAGGGGGACACAGGGCCCTCCGGGACACAGGACCCTCCAGGACACAGGACCCATGGGTACACGGGCCCCTCAGGGACATGGGACCCATGGGGACATGGGATCCACAGGGACACGGGCCCTTCAGGGACATGGGACACAGGACCCATGGGGACACAAGACCCATGGGGACACAAGACCCATGGGGACACAAGACCCTCTGGGACATGGGACCCATGGGGACTTGGGACACAGGACCCATGAGGACATAGGACCCTCTGGGACATGGGACCCTCCAGGACACGGGACCCACGGGGACACAGGACCCCGAGTGCCTGCCAGGTCCCAGCCCGTGATGACCCAGCCGATGTTGCCGGCGTTAGTGATGTCGGGCACTTGCTGGCAAGGGGCCAGGCCAGGATGTGAACCTAGTTGTGTCTGAGCCCAGCGTCTGCGCCCCTCTGGAGACTGGGGCTGGAGTCACACGGGGCCACGCCAACACTGCGCGCATCCACACGGGACATTGCCTGCCTGGTGCCATTGATGTCTCTGGTCACAGAGCTATGTCTGCGGCCCAGTGTCCACCCCACCCTGACAGAAACCCTCTTTCCTGCACAGCCCTGTCCCCGTCCTCTCCAGCCATGGGGTCTGGGGGTGGGGCTGATCTCACCCCTAATTCCCAGGGGAGGCATGTGACCCAGGCCTAGTCAATCAGGACTTTTCATCCTTTTCATCTTCCTGACCATGTAACTGTTCAAGGATGGGAACGTGACTGCCGTCCGGCCCGGGAGAAGCAGGCACACACATTGTAAGGAGCAGTGTGGGACAGTGACGTCCTCTCTATGACTGGGGCTGTGATGCTGCAGGAATACAAGCGGTGATCCCCAGGGAGTCAGGGTGTGAGAAGCTCCTGCTTGAAATGGAAATGCTTAGAGAAAGTCTTGCCTAAGGACAGAGAGTGGCACTCCCGTGCGTGGCTAAATCCCTGGATCCCTGGATCCCTGGATCCAGCCATGCCTGAAGCCAGAAATCTCTGAAATTTTTCTTTTGCCCGTCTGAGTCAGGCTTTTTTTTACTTGAAACTGAGGATCCTGTGATAAATGCTTGTACCTGTACTTTATTTACTCGGCAAACACCAACCACATGTGAACCTGGTTCAGTGGCCCAGAAAAATAATAGGAACGAGGCCGTGACCAGGTCGGCAACAGGAGGCACAGCTCGCCGCACGAGCCGAGCCCTGACATCTTCCTGGCATGTCCACGGTCGGAGGGCTGGAACTGTGTTTGGAGGCCTTCACTGAGTCGTCCTCATGAGTGTCAATCAGACCGAAGACAGAGGGCACATGGTCCCTTGGGGCAGAGTGGACTCAATCAGACTCGACTATAGGAGGCTCCATGACTGAGCTCTGGGGACTCACAAGTCAAACAAAGAAGCCAGCAGCCAGGATCAGCCAGGCTTGTCGAACGGCTCAGTCTCCACAGCGGAGGCTGGATGTGTGGGAGGCAGGAGAGGCTTAGGGAGGGAGGGAAGGTTCTCTGGGAGCAGAGAGCTGATGCTCCTGGGGTGACAGGTCTCAGCAGCATTTTTAGATGTGAGCCTGAGTCAGGGCGCACAGTGGGGCTCCCAGCTCAGGCTGACAGCTGGGGATGGGGATCTGGGGATGGGGATCCGGGCGTCTCAGAAGGCAGTGGAAGGGTGGGAAGTGGCAGGTGGGCCTCAGGTGAGCTCACATGGCTGAGGAACCAGCGATTCTGTGTGTGGAGGGAAGAGAGAGGGGAACAGACAGGGAAGCCGGACGGAGGCGGGAGAGGAGACCAGAGGGAAGCCAATGTCTGCGGCATTCACTTGCGAGAGGGAAGTCGAGGAGTGTCCCATTTCTTCCCAGCGCCTCCCGTCGTCGCAGACAGACTGCTTCCTCGCTAAGAAGACATGCTTTGTTTTGGTGTTTTTCTTCCATCGGTGAACTGTCACGATTACAGATGCTGGCAGGAAGAAGTTCCGTCTGCAATCCCTTTCGGGTTTTGCAGACGAAATTTCCTGGCTCTGTCTCCCTGTCACGTCATTAAAGAGAAGTTTCTTGTCTCTGGGGCAAAAGTGTCGACTCTGATTAACTTTGAGCACGACAACGTCAGAGCTGCTCTCAGGCCCATCTTTGGGGTCTGGCAGGTCAGTGCCCGCCTTCCCGTCTCCTAAAGGGGAAGCGGCTTCGTGGGGCAGGGCCTGGAGGCAGCTTGTCTGTAGCTGGGTGAAGGTGGGCTCGGCAGGCTCTGCAAGCTCAGGGCGGGCCCTGTCATCCTCGACACTGAAGGGAGCCCATCAGAGATCAAACTGCCTGCTGTGACAAAGTGGACAAGCCCCTCTGACAGCGCCACTCGCCACTCGGGAGACAGTTCACACCCAGCCCACAGATGCTCTAGGGGCCTAGAAACCGCTGCCAGCAATTCGGACCCCATGAGCTCTCCCTGTCTTTCCTTCCAACCAGATTCGGAGCAAACAAAGGGGCCCTGGGTGTGAGGGTTCAGTCTCCATGTCACCCCCGTTTCACAGAGCGGACACTGCAGACTCGGTGATGTTGATCATGTGTCATGTGGGGTGGAGCCGGGTCAGGCCCTGCGGGCACCGGCCCTCACTGACCAGGCGCCTCTGATCACCGCTGGCTGCCTGTGTCCCCTAGGCACGGCAGACGGCCTGACCCAGCGTCACCGGCTGGTGTCTCAGCACACAGTAGGCTCATACACAGTACGCATTACTGAGTGGCACGCTGGGCGACGGGAAGGACTGTCACCTCATACTCGCACACACACCCTCCGGGATGCCCTGGGCTCTTCCAGAGATCAAAGCCGCACCGACAAAGAGCTTCCTCTGGGTCCCCCACGGCGGGCGCTGAGACAGGGAGCGGGACAGGACCGACCCTCGAGGACATGGAGACATGTTGTGAGAACTCCCTCCGGGGGCCGTGGGAGAGTCTCAGACTGTCCCCCAGGTCCAGACAGCCTGCACTGAGCTCACCCCAGTGCCGAAGTCCCCACAGCCCCTCCTGCAGGCACAGGGTCGGGCTCCAGCCGCAGGAAAAAGGAGCCCCAGCAGCCAGGCGGAGGGTGGAGGCTGCGAGGCGGGCAGCAGGGATCTGGTCACGACCACACTGGGGCGAATTCAGGTCCGATTCACAGATGCTGTCTGCTCGCCAGGCCTCGTCTCCAAAGTCAGGAGTCCCACTGGGACTCGTCCTCACAACCTGTCTCCTGCCAAGGGCCCCACCTCCAAATACCATCCCCGGGGGGTTAGGACTTCCTGGGAATTTTCGCGGACAGTCTAGAACGCAGGCTCCGTCGAAGTGTTTTTCCTCCCGTTAATTCATTGAGTCCTCACAGGCACCCGCCAGTGACCATGCGCCCTATCACCTCTTTACAAGGGAGGAAAGCGCGGCCCAGGGTGGCTACTGTCTCACCCAAGGTCTCTGGGCCATCGGTCAGGTGCTCAGGACCTGGCTCAGGATGGGACTGAGGTGACCAAGCGAGGACCCAGGTGGCAAAAAGGAGGTGTCACTCAGGGTCGTGTGGGTTCAGGCCTCCCTAACTGAACAGTGTACCCATGCACCTCACTCCTCATCTAGTCCCGCTGGTGACTTGGCACAAACCGCCGCCCAGGGCAAGCCTCCTGCCTCTCTGCCACGAAGCACCCGGCTGTGAGCGGTCCGGGTGCTGGCTGCGTCTGGGGCTGCCCCCAGGTCACAGGCGTCCACGGGCAGGATGGGCCTGCGGTAACTGGGGCGATTAGGCTTAGGTTGTGCAAGAAATAATTCGTCCCCGTGATCAGCATCTCAAGGGGCTGCAAGCAGCTGGCAATAGGAGACATTGCAGCGTGATTTTACCACGTGCTCCAGAGTCGCAGACTTTCCGCTCCAACACATAGAACTTACAAGTCTGCATTTCCAGTTTCACCACATGAAAAAGACTGAGCAGGCCAGTCTGCCTTCTCAGCTCCCTCTGGGAAGTGAGATCACGGAGCAGGCGCACAGGGGAGACGGAGACACGACTATTCCCAGACATTCCCAACACGGAGCAGAACTTGTCTCTGTGACCTACGGATGGCGAAAGGAAGCACAAAGAATATTCCAAACTATTTTGAAATCAATGGGATGAAAAAAATAAAGCACATCGAAATCTGTGGGAGAAGCTAAAGCAGGACTTAGAGGGAGAATTAGAGATTAAAATGTGATGGAGTGGTGGTTCGGTCAGCCGCCTCTGGGGAGCGCCGTCCACAGACATCCCCAGGACCAGGTTCACAGCCCTGGGCCAAAGGGAACAACCAATGTGAACAACTAGCCACAACAAATAAAAATGCTTCTGCGTCTCTCTTCCCGCCTGCCTACTTGCCTTCACGCCTGCCTGCACCTCTCCTTTAAAAGGAAAATACATGAGGACAAGAGCCAACTCAGTTATGTAGACTTCCATCTCAAGGAGGTAGGGAAAGAGAACATGTGAACAGGAGAAGAAAGCAACTGATAAAGAAAAAAAGCAGACATCAGTCAAGCAGAAAATACAGAATAGGGAAAGCAACCGTGAAAACGTGAGTCTTTGAAGACATGAATAAAATCAGTAAGCTCCTGGGAAGATCTATCCAAAAAGTATGGCCTTTGGGACCAACCGGACTTGGGTATGGATTCCATCTGGGACATTTCCTACCCAGGGGATCCAGGACCAGCTATGCATTCCCCATCCACAGCCTGGGAGCGCTAAGAGTTTCTCATCACAAGGCCTAGGGAGCCAACATGCGTCCCGGGCTCGGCACAGACTCTGGCATGACGTGCTGCTCCCTGTAAGATGCTGGGGATGCATCCTGTCACCCTCCCTTCTGAACCCACCCTTGCTTGTCCTCGCACACATCGCTCTGCTCTCCTGATTCCCATCCCTCTTCCTTGGGAGACTGGAAGCTGCTCAGGGCAGGGGACTGTGCCAGTGACATTAAGTGGAAATCTATAGATTTGACGATGGCCCCAAATCCCTCCCCAATCCCAGCCCTCGTCCTCTTGATGTCTCCTGCTCTGCTGCAGGCTGGGTCAGCACCAGGACCGGTCTGCCGGACAGGGCCTCCGGGGAAGATGGACTAGGTCAAGATTCTATTCTTTCTTCCTTAAATGTGAACGTGGTGGCTATTTGTGACCATTTGGAAAAGACCGAGAGAAGCAAAGACGTCATCCCTGACACAATCTACCGATCTGCCTATCTCCCCAGGTAAGAAAATAACCCCTCACTTTCTAGACTCTTTTAGATCAGGAAGGACTTAACTTGCAGTGGAAAATCTTCCTGAGCGACACGGCATCATTCCACAGGTAGGTAAAGAAAAATGTGCGTGGATGTTCACAGAGAGGCTGCTTGCTATATAGCCCTGCGCTCAGGGCATGGAGAAATGAATCATGTAGGCAAATCCGATAAGTAAATTAGGTTCGTGATAGCGTCGAAGTCTCTGCATCTGCTAAAAAGATTAAGACACGGCTATAGCAAGAGACAAAATACATTTTCAAGAGCATAATATATTTTCAAAGACTTTAGAAAAGATACGGATTTTTTAAATGCAAACCCATCTGCACACATATATTCATGAAGACCTGGGAGGTTGCCAGAGCGACCAATGTCCCATCTCGGGACCAGTGGGTCCCAATGATGATGGGGGGCCCCAGGCTCTGCCATCCTGCAGTGTCAGGGCCAGACAGAGGAGCAGACCTCAGCATTCCTGGGGGGCTTCCCGGGCCCACCAAGTGTCCCTTCCTGATGTCTGAATGACCTCAGCCTCTCTGACATTATCGTCAGAGGCAGTTCTCCCCAGCCCCGGGTCAGGAAAACTTCTTTCCTAGCATGTTATGGGGAACTTCGGTCTTAAAATAGCACAGAGACCCAAGGCCCCTATAGAATCCTAGTCTCCAGAATCTTGAGTCTGACCTGACACTATATTTTTCGTTTTAAAGGAAAGGTGCAGGCGGGAATGAAGGTGCACAGAGCAGGAGACAGAGAGGAGAAAGAAGCATTTATTTATCATGTTAGCTGTTGAGCTTCGTTGTTCCTCCAGCTGTGGGATGTGAACCTGGGTCCTTGGGATGATTGTGGACTACGCCGGTTGAAGGCAGCAGCACCAATGCCGCTCCACCAGGGCGTTCCTGGCCTTCCACTACGCAGAAGAGATTTTGTCAAGGGTCCTGGGTGGGGAGATAATTGTGGGACTTTGAGGTGTGTTCCAGGGCAGCGTACCCCTCTAGGAGACGGGTAGGCTCCCGAGAGAAGACGTGCTGAGGGCAGCAGAGGTTGGCGCCATGCATTCGCCTTGAAGGTGGAGGCAGGGTCCAGGGGCTGGAAATTCTCCAACAGCTGGAAAAGGCATAGAAATCAATTCCTCCCCATGTCTCCAGAAAGAACCAGCCCTGCTGACACCCTAATCTAGCTCAGGGGGACCCTCTTTGACTTCTGAGCCCCAGGACTGTAAGAGAATAGCTGCGTCTGGTTTTAAGTCACTCAGGTGACTTGTGAATGTTGCCACAGGGGACCGAGGAACCTGCCACCACCAGCGTCTCTCCAGGTGGTGTCTCTTCTAGCAAAACTGGCTGTGCCTGCTGCTCCTGGACAGGAAATGACCTGGAGGTGACAGCCTCCCACATCCTGTGTGACTTCAGCTGCTGACCCTGGAAGAAGGGAAGCCCCATAAGAGCTTGCACCTGCTGGAGGGCAGCTGCTGGAGGAGACCCCTAAAGCAGGAGCGGCGGAAGAGAACAAAGTCTTAATGTGCGCAAACCCTCGCATTCTCTTACTCACTCAGCAGACATGTATTGAACACCTGCCAGGTGCAAGCGAGACTGGTTTAGGAACTGAGGAAACAGCTGGGATTAGAAGGACGTGACCTCTGTTTACAGAGTGTCTAAAAGGAGGAACAGATAAAAAGTCAACAAGCAAACAACACTCCATCCATCCATCTATTCAATTATTCATCCATCCATTCATCCATTCATTCACCCATCCATCCACCCATCCATCCATTCACCCATCCATCCATCCATCCATCCATCCATCCATCCATCCATCCATTCACCCATCCATCCATCCATCCATCCATCCATCCATCCATCCATCCATCCATCCATCCATCCATCCATCCATCCATCCATCCATCCATCCATCCACCCATCCATCCATCCATCCATCCATCCATCCATTCACCCATCCATCCATCCATCCATCCATCCATCCATCCACCCATTCATTCACCCATCCATCCATCCATCCATTCATCCGTCCATCCATTCATTCATCGAGAATCTGCACTGCCCTTCCCCTCTTTCTAAGAGCACTATGATTTGATTCTGAAAAATTCCATCCCTGTGCCATTGTGTGTAACTCGGTGGGGGACCCTGGTGCTGGAACCCCGTGGGAACTGAGGTCGCTGAGACTCGGCCGGGTCCTGCTGCTGCAGCATTGGCACCAGGGGAGAAGCGCTCAGAAACCTCCTGTCTCAGGACTCTGGGCTCTGAGCCAGGGCAGCATCTCAGGGTCTTCTGGCTGCATTGCTCCTGCTGGTGTCCTGTCCCGACACCACGTGGCCCTGGCTCCCTGCACCCAACAGTCCCTAAGCCTCATCCCCTGCCTGTTGGTTCTGTGGACCTTCCAGAGCCTTTGTATCTACTAACAATGCTGTAGGGACACAGTTCAGATGACGGCAACTTCAACAGCCTGAGGTTTAATCGTTCCCACATGACAAGAAGTACCTGAGAGCCCGGGGGTGGAGAAGGGGGCTTGAGGTGGTCCCGGCACAAGGACAGGTGACATTTGTCTTGAGCTGCTCAAAGGCGACTTCTGTCTGGTGGCCTCTTGGCGTGTCCAGCTGCTCTGGGCTGGGGACCAGGCTGAGCGCCAAGACCCCACTCGTCTGTGGCAAAGTTCCAGCATCTAATCTGGCAGCTGTCATCTTGCTGAGGTCAGTTCCGTTCTCACACTCTTTGGGGTCCTGTGGTCAGGCTCTGGGCCCAGCCCCCTCAGGGGCCAGCGGATGGGGAGCTGTGTTCCCTAATAGGGGCTTCCTCCACTCACTCATCAAGTATCTGCACCGCACGAGACTTCTTTCGAAGAGCACTGTGATTTGATTCTGGAAAATTCCATCTCTGAATTCTGGGCATGCCTGGAAGCCGCTGAGAAGATGGGCTTGCAGGAGGGAGGGTGATAGCAATGGAAATTCTTTCCATGGTGCGCAGACCCTGCAGGAAGATGATGACAGATGGGAGACCACACAGGTGAATTGAGGTCACCTGGCTGAGGTCTAACAAGGGGGGACATGGAATGTGCCCCCGGCATCTGCTGCAGACCTGCCAGCACTGTCCATCCTGCCCCTCAGCCCAGAGAATCAGAATGACACAGGTGGGGGCTCCGATTCCCCGAGCAGCACCTTAGGGTCACCACCACCCAGGGACCTCACTCTGACACCCTGGTTTCTTGTCCCCATGCCCAGGCAAGACCTGGAAGTCCCATTTTACAGATGAGGAAACTGAGCTCCAGAAAGAATCTTTTTCCAAGGCCACACAGTCAGAAAGAGGCAGAGCCTGGGTTCACACACCACTCAGAGGACGCAGCGGTGCTTGTAAGTGCCGCCCTTCCTGCCCCACTGTGCACGCCCCCCGCCCCCGCCCCTGCCCTCCACTTCCCCAGCCCGGGAGGGTCCTCTGCTCACCCTGGAGAATTTCTTCCCCCGGCACCAGTGCTCTCCCCACATCGCGGGTAGTGACGGCCCTGGATCCCACCATTCCCGGGGCCTCTCTGAGATCCGACGGCACCCAGGGCGGGAACCATGAGGCGCCTCAATTCACAGGCGGGGTCACATCCCTGTGAGCTCCCCCTGACAGCCATGAATAATTGAAACAAAATAACTCAGACCTCCAGGGTGAGGGTGGGAGATGGAAACTTTCTCACAGAATTCCGTTTCCTGGTTCTTAAGACCGTGTGCAAAAAATAGCAAAGCCAGCAGAGAAAAGGCAGCAACATCTTCCAAGCATGTCAAGGATTCAACTTAACTGACTGGCAGCCGCAGAGGAATCAAGATTCCGGGAGACAGCGGCTGCCTGCGCCGCTCCGGGGGCTGGTGGGTGCTCGGCAAGGTCGGGAGAAGCCAGGGAGGCGCCCTGGATGGTGGGTCAGCACCCGGCACCCGGCCAGCAGGGAGCGGACCTCCCTCGAGGGAGAGTTTATCAGGGGAATGATTGAAATCCAGGGCCTCGCTCTTACACACGCACACACGTGTACACACACATTCACGGACACAGAGATACGCACACGCCACACACACATGCACACAGAGACACAAACGCAGACACGCGCGCAGCGTGGCGCCGACCCGCCTCCGGGGCCCGGCGCCTTCAGCCAGCGCCGCTTCGTGTGAAGTGACAACTCCATGCCCACCCGCGCGCCGCGCCCAGGGCAGCAGAGGCCTCGTGCGGGGCAGATGGAAACCTGCTCTCAGTGAGGTCCCCGCGCCCGCCAGCTGCAGAGAAGTGGCGGCGTGTGGGCAGGGCCGCGCCACAGGCCAGCCTGGGTGAGCCACAGGCATTCCATCCAGTCTGAAGCACGGATCCCAGACCAGTGCGCTGGCCTGCTCCCACCTAGACCCCTGTCCTCGGCTTGGGAGTGGCTCCCTCTCTCTGTGTCCCCCACAGTCACTCTCCGCAAGCACCTCCCGTGACCCTATGCCCCCGAAGCCATGTTCAAAGACGCCCCTTGTAAAAATACGGGTGGGTAGTCAGGGGCCACTCTGATGGCCTCACTTTCAATCTGGTTACTTCCATGAAGGCCCCACCCCATCCAGCCCCACGCAGGGACACTAGGACTTAGGGCTTCCACATCCACGTGGGAGCCAGCTCAGCCCAGATCACATGACGGTGGCATCCCAGCTGCCTGCCCACCAGCTGCCTGGTGGGTCCCACCCGCCCAGCAGTGCTGCGGGCCATCCCCGTCCACCTGCCTGCCCTCTGCTCCTGGACTGGGGGCCGTGGAGGAGCAGGGGCTGCCAGCTCTGAGGGCCCTGCGAAGAGCAAGCGGCCAGGTGACTGGGTGAGGCCTGACAGGGGAGACAGGACACCAGTCTGGAGGCAGTGGCTGGAGCTGGCCTTTCCCCGGGCTCCCAGCCCAGAAGGAAGCAGAGGGAGTGAAAGAAGGCAGAGAGAAGCGGCTGGCACCTTGGAGAATCCCAGCAGGACCCCGGGCACTGAGAGGGGAGCTCCCCGCGGCCCTGGGCAGCAGCAAGTCCAGCCCTAGCCCTGGCCCGGCCTCTCCAGCCTCACAGAGCTGTCATCCTCCAAAGTGCCCAGCTCTCCTCGTCCCCACCCTGTGTCCACTGCTCAGTATACCGTCCCGCCCATAACTCCTGCTACTCATCTTTCAGCTGTCAGGACACGCTCCTTCTTCCTCTGCACCCACAGACCTCAAAATGCGCCCCACAGCCCCTCAGACACTGCACCTGCCTCTGTACTTGTCTGGCTCCCTGAACTGGGTCACAGCCTCAGGCACCTTCTCGGATTCCCCCAGGAGCTCCTTCTTCCCTGTGTACAGTGCCACCCACATCTACTCTTTCACGCGTGGATGAAATGCCACCCAGCAGGGGAGGGGGCGGTCCCCAGCTTCCCGAGCAGTCCCCAAGGCTGGGTGAGACAACTTGGAAACGTGTGGGAGTCCCTCACAGGTGGGGCAAGGGAGCCCGCAGAAGTCCTTCCCTCCCACTGCGGGTTCCTGGGAGGTGCAGTGTCCCTTCCCAGTGCAGCCGTCCCCGTGTGAGCAGCTGCCGGCGTCCCTCTCAGCTGGTCAGGGAGAGGCCACCAGGCTCCCTGAATCATTGCACAGGCAACTCCCTGCCCCTGTCACCTCCACTGCCCTGGGCTTGCCCTGCTGAAACACTTTAGTCACATAATCCTTGCCTCAGGCTCTGCTCTCTAAAGGATCCCTACTCCTTGAAGACAGGCATGTCTCTGTCTTTTTTTTAATCTAGAGGACCTGGCCATAATTACTTGAAGCGTGACACAGGAGTTAATTAATCAATTAAAATGCTATATACTCATGTTACAGATGTTACAGATGGGAAATAAAGACACAGAGGACGTGAAATGAGGGTCCTCTCTGGTCAGAAATTGCTCTAATGGCTGGACTGGCGTCTCGGTTCTCAGGCTCACAGGAGCTTAACTGAAAAATTCTTCATTTCTGTGAAGAGGAAGCATGTTGACTTCACTCAGAAAGCTAGGGACGCTGCAGAATTCCTCTCCAGGACTCACTGCAGGGAGAATGTGCCTTCATTAACTGGGACTAGTCAGTCCACAACCAGGCAGCCGCCTTCGGCCACAGGAAGTCCTCACGGCGTCCTTGAGAGGCTCTTAGAAACTGGGACTTAATCAAAATAACATGCAATGAAGTCAATCTGATCATAGGTTCCTTGATGCAAACAGAGTTATTACAGCATCTGTCTGGTCACCACCCTTCTAAATAAAGACCCCAAACACTTCTGCTATGAATTCATCCTCTGTATTCACTTCATTTGTCTTCCAGCCCATTTATCCCAGGTCAGGGTCACGGGCGGCCAGGGTCTGTCCCAGCAGCTCAGAGGGTGATGTGGGCCCGACTTGGACAGGAGGCCCTTCCCTCACAAGGCACACTCTCGCACACAGACACTGGTGCACACAAACTCACACGCATATAGAGACACGCACACAGGCACACACACTCACACACACAGACACAGGCCCACAGTCATGCACACACACTCACACGCAGACACAGAGGCAGGCACATGCATGTACACACATACACACGGAGAAACATGCACACATGGCACACACATGCCCTCCCTCCGTCCCTCCCTCCCTCTTACTGGGACAATGCAGACACATTGGGACCCTGGCGTGCACATCTGTGTGGAACGGATGTGGGAGGAACCCAAGTCCCCGAAGAGCGCGCAGCACCTGGGGAGAGGAGCCCGCGCACTGAGCGTGCCCCCTGGGAACAGATTTTCTCCTCAACATTATAAGAAGGCGACGTGATTCAAGGACCCCTTGCCCCTCTTTGTGGGTCCTTTACCCTCGACGCAGCCAGCGCCCCCTGCACTCCACCGTCAGCCCTGAAGAAAGTGGAGCAGGCAGGTGTCTCACCTGCACCTGAGCAGAGAGAAGGCCTCTCTCCGGTGATGGCTGGCAACGGGCCTCTCTCTCTGTGCAGAGGCAGCCCACTGCCCACAGAGCAGGACCATGCAGATGCAGGGACCCCGGAGCCTGTCCAGTCACCCACACCACGCCCCGGCCTGCTCACCATCTGCGTGCTTGTGACGTGTGTTTGTACATTTCCCAGGCACCTGGCACAATTCCGGGTGCCTGGCTGTCCCCTCAGGGCGCCACCTACCTAAACCCCAGTCTCCAGATGGCGTTAGCGGGATGCCCACCGAGAATCCGCCAGAGGGGCCGGCAGACTGACACGGCTCCGCTCCGCAGACTGTCCACTGGGCTCTACACTTCAATTTCCCTGGTGCAGATGAAAAACCCTGCAGCAGAACAGTGTGTTTTCAGCCACAGTTTGACGACTGCTGCTAGCAAACAGCTTCGCCTCCTGCTGGGACCTGCTCGGGCAGACCGCACGGAGGGGACGCAGGCGGCGCGGAGGGGACGCGGGCAGCACAGAGAGGACGAGGACGCCGTGATCCCGCCCGGCGGGCTGCGTGGGGGCTCTCTGCAGCCCCATAATCCGAAGCGACTGCTAACACTGAACCTGTGACAAGAGACAGTGGCACATGTGTGCAGGGGCCAGCAGACTGGGACAGCCCAGTCCTCCTGCGGCTTGCCCTCCAGAAGGGTCTTTACTGTGTCTGGACCAGACCAAGTCGGGTGAAGGGAGGGGACCGCAAAGGCCCGAGAACACCCCACTGGGATGACAGCGTCAGCACTGTGTGCCCAACACAGGACACAGGATTGAGCAGAGCACAGCAAAACCCCACCTGCTGTCGCACCCTGGTGGAGCAGCAGTTAGGTTAGTCGCCTCCAAAGGAGCGCAGGCCACACACCCCTGGGTTCTGTGCCAGGTCTGGGGGGAACCACCAGTGTGAATGGCTAAACAAACAAAATGAAGTGCTTCTTCTTCCTCTCTCAAAAATGGATGCATAAATAAACATAAACCCCACCTCAAATGGTTTTATTCTTCGGGGGCCTGAAGAAGCCAGTGATGCTTTAGAAGGAGTTGGGGCTGCGGTGGGATGGGACTCAATGCTCTTCCTGCCCAAAGTCTAATTCGGTAAACTTGATTGATGTATTGGCTCATGTTTCAGCTCACGCCTGAGTCTACAGACAGCCTCAGTCAGGACCGAGGCCGCAGCACCCAGCGTGTTGGTAGCCATTACACAGATATTGGGGGTTACTGACACGCCCCACAAAGACCCCCCCGTCAGGAGTCACGAGTCAGTCTGAGCTCTTCGGTCCCCCCGAGAGGATGCATGGAGGGCAGGAAGAGCAGGACCCTCTGCTCGGTCTCCAGAGGCCTGTTGGCTTTTCCGTCTACACCGCCCGACCGGCCGGATATGGTTTATTTGGTGAATGAAGACGCAGAGGGGAGAGTAGGCAGGGATACTGGAGCCCTGTCCCCGACCCTGCGGCTGCCTACTCCGAGCCTCAGTTTCCCCCTCTACAGGGCAGAGAATGACTTGCTGCTGGTCACGCCGTGTTTACTCCTTAAAGGAAGAGCACCGGTGCCCAAGACGGTCCCTCCTTGGCTGTCCCCAGGCCTGCTGACCCCCCTCTGGGTCCTTTGGGAATGACTGAGGCTTAAGAGACCAATTCTAGCCAGTCAGCCTCCCCCTGGGTCCCGAGCCTCTTTTATAAACGAGGAAGCTGGGCACAGGAAGGGAGGGACTGGCTGAAGGACACACAGCCCAGGGGAGGTCGGGCCTGGAGCAGCAGCGTCCTGCTGCCTGGAGCCTGCTCTGTCACCTTCCCCAGAGAAAAAGGCAAAACGCCAGGAAACCCTGCCCAGCCCTCCCCCGCCCAATGTAGCTGAGCGCTGATTACCAGTGAGGACCCACTGCCCCAGCGGCGGTGTGGACCTCCCGTGTGATTCAGCCCCATCCGGTGACCTTGTTTTACTGATTTGGAAGCAGCTCGGACAGCGCCCACCAGCTCCATGGCGCGTGGAGGAGCGAGGAGCGTGGGCAGCGCGGCCTCCCACCCGCTGGCAGCGGGGACGCTGGTGTCTGCGCAGAGCCCCCCACAGACACCTGCAGCCTCTGGGGCCTGGCGCCGCAAGTCAGTCAGTCTGCAGACCGTCTCCGTCTGGACGAGGGGGTTGCTGCCTGCCTGAAATGCCCGCATTCCTGCTCTGCCCCCGGGGACCCCTCGGGACCAACTCAAGTTTTCTTTTTCCTCTTTATGGTCACTCTTCACAGCGATGTATCAGGCGCGCAGCTAGAGAGGCGGCACAGCGTCCAGGCCGGCCTGGTCCCCGCCTCTGGGTCACCTTCCAGCTTCCGGGCGCCTGGCAGCTGCTTGAGTCTGAGCCTCAGTTTCCTCTTGGAGAAATGGGTGTGGTGATTCTGACCTCGCTGGCCTGGGGCAGGGCCAGGCGACACAGCAAACTGCACAGCTCTGTGCTGGGTGGACGAGTGTCCCCTCAGCAGCTTGTGTCCATGGGACCTCCACACGTGACCTTGTCTGGAAGCAGCCCAAGCACGGCGATGCTTTCAGTGTGTGAGAGGAGGGCGCCGGGAGGACTGGCCCAGCCAGCATGAGCGTGCCCTCGAGGCGGGTTTACCTGCCCGTGGTCACGTGAGCACACACCACACAGGGGCCCAGGCAGCAGACATCTACTTCTCATAGTTCTGGAGGCCAGAAGACCAGACCACAGCGCAGCGGGGTTGGGTTCTGGTGAGAACCCTCTTCCTGGCTTGTACAAGCAGCCTTCTTTCTGTGTTTTCACATAGTGCAGAGAGGGGCTGGGAAAGAGGAGGAGGAAGAGATGGAAGAGAAGGAGAAGGAGGAGGAGAGGGAGGAGGAGAGAGGGTGAGGGAGGAGGAGGAGGAGGGAAGCGGTGTCTCTTGCGAGCAGGCTAGAGCCCACTGTGGGGCGACCTTCATGGCTTCGTCTAAAGCTGACCACTTCTCAAAGATCCCGCTGTCTAAATGCCATCACACTGAGGGTTAGGTTCCACCCTGTGAATTCGGGGCACACATGTAACCCGTAAGAGAGAGACGAGAAACACACAGAAGGCAGGACCCACGCCGTGAAGGGGGCGTAGATGGGAGCGATGTTTCTACACATCAAGACACGACCCGCGCCGCAGGCAGCAGTGCGATGGAGAAGGCAGGAAGGATCCTCCCCTCGAACTTCAGAGGGAGCACAAACTGGGACACGTGTCCAGACTCAGCAGCCCGAGGGAAGGACCGACCTTCACATGCCCTGTGGAGGCGCCACAGCACATAGTAGGTGCTTTGCCCAAGTGTACTCTTTCAGATATTTGAATAGACCACGAAATCCATGAGGGTGGGGCTGGGCCTGTCCTGTTCCCGGCTGTCCTTCGGGCCCAGAGCACTGCTGGCACAGAGTAGGCTCTTTATCAAATCCCCTGGTCCATAGTAGGCTCTTTATTAAAACTCCATTGCTTAAGCAGCCGGAAATGGGTCAACCTTGCTCCTAGCTGCTTCCCCGATGCTGCGATCACCACTTCACACAGTAGGTGCTTTAGCAAGACTCAAGGACTTCAGTCATGTGACAGCGAGGCTGACTTCAGCCTTCACCACTGGATCTGAGGACACGGCCTGGCACTGTCACTGCTCGTTGGACAGCTCGATGAGCGACTGAAGGACAGCACAGGCTGTGGCGGTTTCAGTCAGGACTGAAAATCTCGTCTGAGCCCATCTGATCATTAAGCAAAATTCAGCCTGACCCCCGGAGCAGAGTCACCATGACCAGGAGTACTGGCTGTCCGTGGTCCCCATGCGGACCTGTCTGCAGCCACCTTGTCAGCTGGGACTCAGCTGGGACTCAGCGACACCGCCCCAGGGCGTCGTCACATCTCTGACCTCACAGCAGTGATTGTTTCCCGGCCCCGCCATTCAAGGGTGTGGGTCTTCGCCGTGCCCACCTCCAACCCGCCTGGACGTCCATGTGTGAGCAGCGGTGACCCCGGGCTCCAGCCCCCGTGACACGGGCGCCCATGCCGTCCAGATGCCAGGGGCCACGCGGGCAGAGAGCCTGCTGCTCCTCCGATGGACGGGGCCCTGTGGGGGGCGCTCTCCAGCAGCCTCTCTGACCCGGAAGGTTCAGGAATCGATCCCACACTGAGGACATGCTTTCACCTGACAGACCCACCCTGTGGATCAGATAAGGTTTGCAGGACACGACATGGCTCAGAAATGCTGGGAAGCGGGCCAGGATCACACGGCCCGACCCAAACCCGAGGCTGCCAGGCCCCCAGACCCACCATCTGTCTAGCACCCTCCTCCTCCCTCACGCCAGTGCAGAACCACACTAGTTTGCCTTGGATGAAGCCCCTACTGTGTGCACATAGCTTTGTGCCCTCGCGGTGACATAATCTTCCCCACAGCCCATGGAGGCATCTTTGTCCTGCTTATTATGATTTGAACTGTGTCCCCCAGTAAGACGCGCTCATATGTTAAGCCCCAGCTCCTCAGAATGTGATCTGACGGGGAATGGGGCTCACTGAGGATGTCACTGGTCAAGATGTCACTGGATTGAGGTGCACCCTGGTGGCTTAGAGGTTAAGTCCGCCACCTCTGGCCGGCACGTCCACATCCATCCCCAGGACCTGGGTTCTCATCTGGGTCTGGGAGAGCTGCCACGACGAACAGCTAAATGAAAGACTGGAGTAGGGTGGACCCCTCATCCTGTATAACTGGTGTCCTCCTAAGAAGAGACGTAAAGACAGACACGGGGGAACAGCCTGTGATGATGGCAGCGGAGCGGGTAACAGACCACCGGGAGGCGTGCAGGCAGAGGCAGGAAGGCCTCCCTGCAGGTCTCAGGGGCACGTGAGCCTGCCGGCACCCCCACTTCCGATCAGGGCAGCAACCCGGGAAGCTAGTGCAGATGCTGCCGGCTGTGGGTGCTGGGGGCGCGTGCTCACGCCAGGGCCGGTCAGCGCCCGCTGGCCTCCCGGCCTGCTCCCGCGCCCACGCCACCACGTCGGCTGAGCTAAAAGTGTGTGGAGCACCACCGAGGCCGTGTCCTCCTCAGGGCCCGCCGGCCGTGCCACCACGGTGGACACTACCAGGGGACACACTCAGCCTCATGTGCATGGCTGGGGGCTGGAAGGCTGTCTCCCTGCATAGTCCATCCCGAGCTGACGTGCTCGCGTGTAACGTGCTCATGCACACACGCCCCGCACACGTCTGCACATGCACAGCTCTGCGGCCGCCCCTGGCAGTCCCACCGCCCACAGACGCAGTGAGTGAGGCCGGTCCTCAGACAGGCGGGGACGAGGCCCTGGGCGGTGTGTTCACCCACGCGGCAAGGCTGAGACAGGGCCGAGTGGGCACCCACACCTGCTGCCGCCCCTTGGCTGGCTCGCCTGTCCCAAGGGCTTGACAATGACCAGGTGCCCTGCTTTGGGGTGCCAGCCATCACTCTGCTCCTGAGCAGGGGGGTCACCCGCCAACAGGGGCACCAGGGCCAGACTCAGGGTGCCCTGTGAGCAGTGTGGAGCCGTCTGCTGGTCTCAGGGATGCCACTGCACAGAGGAGACGCTTTGCACTCATCACATCACACACAGCAAACGTTTGGGCCCATTGACCGATGAGGGTGCAGAGAGCAGCCAGGAGAAGGAGCAGGCTGGCCGCTGCCACCAGGGGAGCTGGGAGGCCCGCCTGCCGTCCCCAGCTCTCCTGCTCAGAGCTGGGGGTGGTTCTGGAACGTGGAGAGGTCGTCCCCATTTTGCTCAGGTTAAGACCTGAGTAAGCGTGTCTGGGGCTGGAGGAAGTCAGACACTTGCAACTTTGGGAGGTTTCACCTGATGCAGTTTTAACCTAACCTCTGTGTGAGCTGTGACCCCATCAGTCCTGGCCGACAGCTAGGAGGAGAGGCCTGCATGTGATGTGCTGGGAGGTCACCGAGGGCTCGAGGAACAGGCAGCCCCTGCACCTTAACCTCTGAAGAAATCGGACAAAATACCCCAGGAAAGAGGCATTTCAACTGAGCCTCAAAGGATACGTGGGCAAAGGAAGCAGGAAGAAGGTTCTGGAAGGGGAGCAGCCAGGGAAGAGCTGGGGCAGGCGTGTGAGCCTGCATCAGGCTGCTCTTGCTGCATAACAAGAAACCCAGCCCAGCGCTGGGAACAGGCATTTACTTCTGCTCCAAATTCTTCTTGTGGCTTCTGCATCTGTGGCCTGCTGTGTGGTGGGTGGGCAGACAGGTCTGGTGGCAGAGCTCTGTCTCCCCCCTTCCTTTAACAAGCACTTATTAAGCACCTTAAGTGGTCTCCAGAAAACCTGAACCAACACGATACGCATATATGTAAAGAAAGAGATGTGTTATAAAGACCGACTTGCATCATTATGGAGGCTGAGTCGTTCTCGGTCTGCAAGTCAGGGCATTTTCACACACCCTTGCTGGTTTCAGAAGCGGGAGGCCTGGATTCCTGGAGGACAGCCCCTTCCAGGAAGGAAGCAGGGAGGAGGGAGGGCAGGGGTGGAAGGAGGAAGAAGGTAACTGTGATTCCTCTTTTCTCAACAAACTCTAATGAAACCCTTCTTTCCCAGTGAGCTCAGAGACTGTCTTCACACAGATGGAAGTCAACTTTTTTTTAACCCCCGACCCTGGGTCTCGAACCTGGGTCCACAGGTTTTCTATAGCCTGTGCTTTAGCTGCCTGAGCTGCCTGAGCCACAGGGGTGCACCAAGATAAATCTTTTGACACACCTGGAAACAACTTGGAAAAGCTGGTGGAAGATGTATTGTTAGGATGAAAAGAGCTGCCAGAAGGAATATGCAGGTGCTTCATCTGTAAACAGTCACCCCTATGACAACTGTGATCTGCATGGAAAACGTTTTTTGGAAAAGTGCATCTTCAGCATTCGATGGCAGTTCACTTGCGGGGATGGGGCAGCAGGAAAGACGCCCTTTGTTTTCTGAAGTACACTTTCATATATCTCTTGCATTTTGCATAATAGGTCTAAAGAAAACAATCAACCAAAAAAAGGGTCTAGTCATACCCTCAGGAAGCGCTGCTTGGAAAAGCTCCCCTCACCTGCTTTCTGTTACAGATCTTGCAAACCCAAGCCCAGGCCATGTCTTCTCCAGCCCCACAGGGGAGACACCTGGCCGCTCCACCACATTGCTTCCCCTGGTAGGACTCTCCCACCAGGGCCTCCGGTGTGCCAGCTGCACCGAACACAGGGCATCCAATGCAACTGGAATTTCAAACAATGACTCATATTACATCTCAGCCACAGATCTCTGTTCTTGCAAAGTCTTCACACATAAATGTGATAAACGGTAGCGCATTTATTACATATATATTATTCATTCTTACATTTATATGTGGGACATACTAAAAAGCTCATATTAAAATCTTCACTATTTATGTGAAATTTGGGGTCACCCAGGCACCCTGCATTTTTAATTAGCTGAGTCCAGTCCCCTGGATGGCCAGCCCGGGCCTTCTCAGGAACGAGCTCTGATCGACGGGGCTAGCCAGCAGCTTCTCAGCGGTCCGGCCCCAAGGCCCACTGGTGCAGGCAGCCCTTCCCACCTCCTACTGACCTTTAACCTGAAAGCAAACAGCCAAGAGGCGGCTATCAACCTGGGGCAGAGGGGAGGGGTGTCTGGGATGAAGTCACGCAAGGACACAGAGAAGATGGGCTTGGGGTGTCCAGTCTGGCCGTCACTGTGGAATCGCTAACCCACAGCAGCTTTGGGCTTTCCAGTCAAGCGGGGGCCGATAAATCCCGTTTATGTCTCGTGTGAGCCTCGAGTCCCAGCCTTCCTGCTGACAACGGGCCCAGGTGGAAGATCACGGCCTCCCGGCACCCCACGGGGGCTCTTTCAGCAACAAAGCATCCCTACGGGGGCCTCTTGGACTTGACCTTTCTGTTTAGGCTCACTTGACCCTGGAGCCCTGTGCCGGGAGCTCACAGGCCTCGCGCATGCAGGAATGTTCGCAGGCCTGGTCTCCGCTGCGGGCGGCGCTCTGTCATCTGAGGAACTTCCACCGTCATGGTCAAGGGCACCAGCTCCAGCTCAGCCAGAGCAGAAACACCGCTGGGCCTGCTGAACACTCACAAGTGGGAGCAAGAGGGAACTAGTGTCACGGGTTCAGACACTAGTCAGGAGGTCCCGCCCAGGAAGGCATTCCCCGTTCTGGAAATCTTGGAGGTACCCCACAGAACCAGAATCGGAGGAGCTGCGCGGGCCAGATGAGGGGACCATTGGTCTCACCACGGCTACAGCTCAGCCAGCTTTTCCCGGCTCTTCCTTTTCCTGATCCCACGTCCTGGCAGGGTCCCTGCGCGACCCGAGTGAAGGCAGCCAGCCGCCAGCCTCCTGCCTCGGGCAGGCCGAGACCATCTCCCGCCTGGAGAGGCTACACAAGACCCAGTCCGGGGGTGGGAGAAGTAGCAGCCGCTCAGTGCGCTCTCCACGCACCCCAGGACCACCTTCCTGCACGGCGGCCGGTCCCGCACGCTTCCACTTGCAGTTAGAAGTGCACAGAGGCCTGCTAACAACAGGTCAGGGATGCCCCCGTGGGTCAGCAGTTTCATCTGCCACTTGTGGCCATTCAGTTCACACACACCACGGGGACTCAGGTTCGGGTCCCGGGGCTGGGGGAGCAGCCAAGATGAGCAAGTAAATAAATAAATGCTTCCTCCTCCTCTCTCTTCCAGCCTGCCTCTACTCGCCTTCCTTCCTGCTGCACCTTCCCTTTAAAATATATGTATAATATATATAAATGTACGTATATAAATATATGTATCAAATAACCAAAATGCACAAAGAAAGAGTTGGTCTATTCCAGCCCGCCACAGACTCACACCCTGCCGTCCACACCTTCTCCCTGCTCCCCACAAACTCTCTCCACCCCCCAAAGTGTACCGACAAACACCACCCCAGTGCTGTTGCCTGAACCCACAAAGGCACCCGTCCAGATCTCTCCGTTGGCTCTACCTTGCTCCTGGCGGCCGAGGTTGCCGACGCTGCCCGGGAATGACCTGTAGTTTGTTTCTGGGTTTGTAGCCACAAACCACCCTGCAGTCGACACCATTCTGTGCAAGCAGGTCTGAGAGATGCCCGATTAAGACCCGGCAGACAGAGGTGCCCTCGGCGTCAGGTGGGGGCACAGGTTCCCAACAGGGGACGTGCTTCTCGCCCCCCAGCTTTTCTCTCTGGCTGAGCCACGGGTCGGAGGGATTGCCGGCTCGGCATGGGCACGTCTGCTTTGACATCCAGGACAGATCTTTTCCCACAAGCAAGACACGTCTCGCCCGATGTTTGTGGGAGAGGGTCGCAGAGTGGGTGGGGCCCCTGCAGAGCGCTCCCCACAAACAGTGTCCACGAAGCACAAAGCAGCGATCCCACCACGACAGGGGGCGATAGCGTTAGAGCAAAGGTGCGCTGCGGCGGGTCCCATCACCCCCGCGCCCCGTGTGCATAGGGGCACCCCGGTGCCGCCCCCAGTGCCCTGGGGCCACGCTGCAGTGCTGACGCGCTTGGTCAGACTTCCTTGCTGTTGGGAGTGTTTTGAACCTTTCAGACACGCAGCTAAAAACTCCTTATCTGTGCTCGAGAGACTGCTGTGAACCCCGAGAGCTGGCGACTGCTGCGCTCAGCCAGCTCCGCAGGATTGAAAGACAAGGCGGCCACTTTAAAGGGTTCTGGTGTCGCTGTGGCTGTCTCATCTAGAAGCCTCTGGAAAACCGCCCCCTCCTACTAAGGAGGAAACTGCAGCCTGCAGGCCCCCCCCACCTCCGCAGTCCCGTGGGGAAGCAGGGGAGAAGGGAGGAGGGAGAGGGCCCAGGGGGCGCCCCTGGCGTCAGGAAGACACAGCTGGTCAGGCACGTCCCAAGGAGCCTTTCGCCACATCCTGGACAGTAAGCTGAGGACAGAGAGGGCACAGCTCACACGACGGCCTCCTCCGGGCACCCAGGTTGGAGGTCCCTCAGGCGTGTTGCTCTGGCCCTCGGTGGCCACGGGGACGCCAGAGTCCAAGGGCATCCCCGAGACAGGGCACTGAGCAGGCTGTGCCGCAGCCAGACCCTCACTGGGGGTGCAGGGATGTGACCCAGGGAGCCAATGGCCCTTTGCTGGAGGGGCAGCGAGTGCAGGGAGGAGCCAGGCCTCCAGGCTGGGCGGGCGCAGAGCAGGGATGTTCTCGGTCGGTCATCAAATCCCTTACAGTTAAATAAATGAGCCTCTCGAAAGCCCCAAGGATGGTGCCCCTGAGAAGCACCCCGTGCGAGTTTGTGAGTAAGAAATGTCTTTAGGGTTTTGACCCAAACACGGCAGGCAGTTTCTGGTTTGTGTTTCGTCACTGGGTTTATTTCACGTTTAATCTAGTTACACAGACGACGCGCGACTCCCCGGCTGGGCGCGGGGCAGAGCCGGCCGGAGTGGGCAGCGTGCGGCCCCTGGAGACCCCGATTCCCGTCTGGGGGCAGCGCCTTGGTTCCAGAGGCAGAAGGAGAGCTGAGTGTGTCAGCTAGGAATAAACAAGACGGGGCTCGTTTATGCTGAGACGACAGTATTCTCCCAAGCTACCTGCAGGACAGAACAATAAAAAATTTATCCTTAATAGCATTTTGCTGAGTTTTGCCACAAGAGCGCTTTTTCTCCCCACCCGGCGTTTGGAATGAGTCTGTCTGTGCTACTTCCCTTCTCAGGCTGCTCCCTTCCTGCCGCCACCCCAGGGACCGGGCGTCCGACACAGGTCACTCCCCCTCCTCCTGCCCGGCACAGCCGGGCTCCGGGAAGGGAGGAGGAGGAGAAGCAGACAGCCCCACCGTCAGCTTCCCCTGCCTTCCCACTCCTCCCACCGGAACCAAAAAGCCCCAAGCAGCCAGTGAACCTCATTTCATAGAAACGATTGCAAGAGACCAGGAGGCAGCCCACTCCAGGACCATGTGTCATGAGTGATAAGATGCGCGCTTCTAAAAGTCAGCATGTACCTACGGATGCACAGTATGCAAATGCAGAGAAAAGTCTGGAAGGAGCGACTTCTCACCTGTCCCGGCAGAGGTTCTGGGATGGGGCATGAAACGAGAAAGAGCTGAGATGGAAGGGGGACGTCTGAGCTGCACTCTGGACACAGGTCTCCACTGTTTCTGTCTCCACAAGTCACACTTTTGTCATTAAAAACATCACTCATACGAAGTAGCTGCTAGAATCCATTGCATCATTTAAAATTTCATTAAAGGAAACTTATCATTAAAAGGGGTCTCCTGTCGATTACAATAAGCTTCCCCTCGTCGGGACTCTTCCTGGCAAGTATGTGGGGCGTGTCCACGCTCATGGGGGGAGTGTCAGCCAGAGTCACTTGGGGGCTGACTTCTCAGCATCTTGTGAAAAGGAGACACACGAGCCAGCCCCAGCGCGTCCACTTTTCTGGGTGTGCGCTCAGAGCAAGGACACACACCCCCGTTGTGGGCTGTAAAAGCAAGGCCGACGCCCTGAAAGTCTCTCCCTGGGAAGCTGGCAAAACGACAGTGGGTGTCCAGCTGTGACGTCCTCGCGGGCAGTAGAAACATGAGACGGTGACGCAGCCCGATCCAGAACCTTCTCCAAGACCCTCTTTCCGGGAAAAAGAGGGAGAGTGACAGAATGGGCTTTTTCTCTTTTTTTGAGATAAAATAGTGATGTACTAGGGTAAGCCACAAGCAGGCGTTCTGGACCTCGGAGAGGCGGGCAGGTCTAGATTGAGGCAAGACCCACAGGCCTTAGAGCGAAAGCGGCTTCTTAGCTCCCTCCCAGGCCGCACTGCTCTTTCTTCGCTAATGACGTCGGGTTAGGTAAGAGTCCTGATGACGCTGTCACGGGCGTGCGCCACGTGCTGCTGGCTCTCCCGGAGGAGACCGCTTTAGCACAGGCGGCTGCATGACCGCTGCTGCTTGCTCGGCTGTCCGCGCCGGAAAACTGAAATCGCACGGCAGTCCGTGTGCCTGTCACACGCCCAGGGACTCCGGCGCCTCCAGCAGCAGCAGCTCGCGCCCTGTCTTCCCGCCGCCGCCCCCTCGGCGTCCTGGCTGCTTCCCGTGAACGCGCTTGCGATTTATTGTTTCATGGGACTCCGCCTCGGGGTGAAACCGCCCTGTGCTTCTCTTCCTTTCCGCTTTATTTCCCTTGACATGAGCCCCTCCAGTTCCATGCAGGTTGTGGCAGAAGGCAGGTCAACTATTTCCTTCGGCCGCACGGAATTCCCTCGAGCCTCCGAGCGTCTCCCCCCGGCCACCTGCGGACCGGCACCAAGGCTGCTTCCACGGCTTCTGAAATGTGCCGCTACGAACACAGTGCTGCAGACACGTTTCTGACTCGAGGTTTTGTGTTCTCTGGGCACCTGCCTGGAGGCGGGATTGCTGGATCGAATGGTAGATGCATGTACTTTTTTAATTTTTTTGAGGAATCTCCACGCTGTTTTCCAAAGAGCTTGCACAAATTTGCACAGGACGGTCTTTCTAATAGGACGCGCCATGTGTCTCCGTGGGCCCCTGCGTGTGGATGCAGGGTGCGCCCAGCAGCCCTGGGACCTGGTGGCCACAGGGCGGTTTTCCACATCTTTCGATGACCCCACGTGCATCCCGCCTTGAAGCTGGGGGGCCTTGTGCGCCCTGGTGGCCAGTGAGCCCTGAGAAGTGTCCCAGAGCCACTTATCTGTTGGTGCTGGGCGGCTGCTCACAGCACTTCTGCACACATTCGGGCGAGGCGGTTCTGCCGACCTCGTCCCTGTGAGCAGAGCCCCGCCCAGCCTGCAGGTCCATGCGACGGCCCGGAAAACTGTGTTCTTTCTTGTCCTTGCAGAATAACCCAGCAGCCCAGCAGCCGGTCTGTGTCACCCGGGAGCTGGGGACGGGCACCCACAGCGAGCACGCATGCCCGCGTCATTGCCCACCTATTGCCCATTTACAGGCTGCAAGTTTTGCCTCGTCTGCATCGTGGGCCGAAGGGGGGCTCGGCCACAACTTCCCTGTAGTTTCAGTTTGGAACCCTGAAACGCACTTCAGGACTGCTTGAATGTGTCCCCCGGACTGTGGTCCTAACAAAACCCAAATAAGCTCGTGCTGTGTCCACCTGGCTCATCCATTCTGGGTAAGCAGCCTCTTCCCGGCTGCGTGACGGGGCCTGGCGTCAGCTCCACGTGACGGGGCCTGGCCTCCTCAGCGCTGAGTCTCGGCAACTCCTCTGTAAAATCACAATAATGCCAGAGTTCACATAGCAGAGCTCTTGTCCACTCTCTCAGCACGTGGTTACCAGACGCCTGCTCTGTGCCGGCCCTGTGCTCGGCCTGGGGAGGTGGCGGAGAAGCAGGCCCAGGAGGCCTCACTCAGCGCTGGCACCGTGGCGCAGGGACAGACATGAATCGCTGTGGAATCCACAGACGTGAGCGTCCGTGATCAGCGCTCGGGACTCTGGGGGCAGACCTTGTCACAGGCAAAGGCTGTGCGGCAGAAATGACGAGACGCTCTAAAAGGGCCTGCTTCCAGGTGGCCGGCGCTGCTGGCATCAACCTTGCAGCTTCTTCCTTGGACCAAGGCGGGCGGCTCTGGTCAACTAAGGAGCGTCCCCCCGCACCCCCGATTCTCCACTTCTGGCTGTGCTGCGAGGAGACAGCACTGGCCCCCCTGGCCCGCGGTCGCAATGTCATTAGAAACACCTCGGGGCGTCGCTCTGATGTAAGCGCTGGTGAGGGGGCGTCCAGTCTCGGGTCTCGGCTGCCGGCGGCCCCTGCCTTCTTCCAGACTCACCTGGTGACAGCCCTGCACGCGGACGTTTCCTCCCCGCTGGGAGTTTCCATGAGAATTAGAAACGAGGCCGTGGGGGCACGACACATGTCCTTTTCCGTCATTCCCCAGACTCCAGATGAGGGTCTCAGCCTGACTCCGGGAAGCTCACAGCCTGTGCTTTCCGGCTCGGGATCCGCAGAGCAAACACACACAGCCTTCTGTGTCTCACAGGGGGCAGGAGGCGACTGGCCCCGACAGCAAGCAGAGATCGTGTCCACACGGCGCCCCCACGACCTTGTCTCTAAATTCAAAGGCGGCAGAACCTCCCGGATGGGCCATGGGCGTGTGGGGACAGAGTGTGGGGACCGAGTGTGGGGACTGCGTGTGGGGACAGAGTGTGGGGACTGTGTGTGGG
>RJWH01004444.1:0-107318 GCA_004363575.1 Solenodon paradoxus | reverse complement strand
TGTTTGCAGGTGTGCAGTGTGAGGAGCAGCTGGTGGAGTCTGGGGGAGACGTGGTGCAGCCTGGGGGGTCTCTGAGACTCTCCTGTGCAGCCTCAGGATTCGCCTTCAGTAGCTACTGGATGAGCTGGGTCCGCCAGGCTCCAGGGAAGGGGCTGGAGTGGGTTAGTAGAATATATACAGATGGAAGTGGTACAAACTATGCAGACTCTGTGAAGGGCCGATTCACCATCTCCAGAGACAACAGCAGGAACACGCTGTCTCTGCAAATGAACAGCCTGAGACCCGAGGACACGGCCGTGTATTACTGTGCGAGAGACACAGTGAGGGGAAGTCAGTGTGAGCCCAGACACAAACCTCCTGCAGGAGGAACAGGGCTGAGAGGACTCAGGACACCAGGGTCCAGGTCACCAGGGACTCAAGTTTAATGAACACAATGACCAGATCAGCAGCAGGTGCAGAGTCTGTGGAGAGAAGTTGTCTCCGAAGTTCATTGTTTCCTTTCTCTTCTTGCTTTGAACTAAACCCTAAGGACGTTCATTTCCTCTTTGACTCTAAGCTGTATTTTTGTGTGTAAGATTAATTATGGAATTGCTTGCAGATATGACAGCTCTATTATTTCAGATCCTTTATTTTTTCATGTTTTGCATAAGTTTGGTTTTTCTTTTTCAATAAAATAAGATGCAAATATTATAACCATCTCTGTTTGAATTTTCTCCAAGTACCAACATAATCCTTGACTGTCCTGAGTTCGCACTTTCTCTTCAGAAAAACTTCACTGTGAACATGGGTGTGATCACTTGAACATTTTCTGACCTTGAGGACCCCTGTCCACACAGGGAAGTTCAGACTCAGCTTCTCACCCACTGTGACCACAATGGGGACCCATGGAGTGTTCCACTGTGACTGCATCATTTCCCATTCTTATCTGTCATTTGCTGTGTGTATGGTCACAGATTTGCATTATATCATGGAGTTGGATTACATGGTAGATGCCTGTAAGAGCCTTTACTACTGTTCCTCATCAGCTGAGTGAACGGTTCTTATCCTACGATCTCACAGCTCTCAGAATCCCTGTGGATGAGGCAGGAAGTCAGCTGATGGTGTCCTGTGCTCTGTGCTGGGCGGACTCGGGGAACTGCCCTGAGAGACGAAACCCATCCTTCTCTCCATCCTTCAGAGGTTCCTTCATCATGAGACTGTGGGTGGGGTCTAGGCCCTGGCTTTGCTGTCCCTTAGGATCCAGAGATACACCCTCATCTGTCATCTGTGGTTGTTGATATGTGGGATTATTCAGTTTCTCTCCTATATAAATATTTCCATTCACTGAGTATAGCTGACATACTCCTTTACATTTTAGGTGGACAGCTTAATGATTTGAATTTTATATGCAGACTAAACAAGCAAAGCTTTACTTACATCTGTTTCTAGTAAGGAGTTGTCAGCATTGGTGATATATTCCCCATATGTACGCACTGCTGTTCACCTCATCCCTGGTGTTATTGACTCTACACTGGACACGTCTGTTTCTTGCTGACCTTCCTCTATTTGTCAACTCCTGTATCCACCTGCAGTGACACTGCCATCTCTGTGTCTGTGATATCTCTGTTCTCCATATAAGGTCATGCAAGTGAGGTAACAGGGTGTCTGTCATCTCTGTCTGACACATTTCACTCACCGTCACACAGTCCAACCAGCTGTGGTGTCACAAGGACAGAAGTAATTTTCCCGTCCGTGAAGTGCTCCACTGTGTCTTCATCATATCCACATCTTACCTGTTGTACAGTATGTGCATGGAGAGAGATGTGCATGTCTCTCTATGGTGAGCATCTGCAACTCAGAGAAACACTCAGACACAGAATTGCGGGAACATTATTAGTACTATTAGTGATGCGTGAGTCTCCATGCTCTTCTTCTTGTGCTCGTAGCAATTTACAACCTACCCGCAGTGCATGTGTATTCCTTCTCTCCTGTCCCTGGTCATTTTAATAGTTTTTTTCTTTATAAAAAACTCGTAATTTATTTTAGTACATATGCACCCATTTTACATATGATTTCTTTCAGATTGGAAGGGGAAACAATTTTCTAGATATCGAACACAAAACGAGATTTTGATCAATTATCTGACCTTTCAAGAAATATTAAAATGACTTATTTAACCTGAAATGTTAGTGACTAACCATAAGAAATATTTAAATATCAAATAATTTTATGAAGGAACGTGTAGAAAATAATGAAGCCAAGAAAAAAAAGGGAGAAGGAAGAAGACTATTCATTTTATTCAGTTATGCATCTTATTCCCTCAGCTCCAGGTGATGATAATTCGTCCCAGGTTGTGTATGTGGACAGCGCTGGGCTAGATTTAACTGTTTAACCACCAGGGAAGCCAATAAGAACCTTAGAGAAATGTAAATATTTAGTGAACATAGTGTATTAGCTACATAAAAATTTGGTATGAGTAAGGAAAATGAAATATCTAAAAATACAATAATTTTAGGGTAACAACAGAAAATAAGTAAATTGTGAAATTAAAACCTTACATGTGAAGTCATTAAAAATGTTGACTTTACAATTGTTTCGAACATAAATTGTTATTTACTCAAAATAGTCTCTTTCAGATACGAGCTCTCAATGTCAGCTTCCTGGTGGCCGTGAGCATCCTTCTAACCCCACATGCAAGTCAGGTGAATATTCCCTGTGGAGCTGGATGAGTGCGATGAGTGTGAGGTTTCTCTTCTCTGAAAATTCTCCTGTCTTTCCTTCTAAGTGATCTGAAAGGGTGACTAATGTGCAGTGTGTGGATGTCTGTGGTTCTTCCCAATGGATATTTTGTTCAAAACAACATGAGGACCCAGAAGGGTCTCTGTGAGGGTCGTCTCTGAGGATTCCTCTCCGTGCTCAGGACGCAGACTCACAGATATGAACCCCCAGACCCAGACAGCAGGACAGTGACCTGGTCTCAGCGAGCAGACTCAGTCCAGAGAGTCCATTTCCTGTGCTCTGGGAAATTGCTAATGAGTTGTTTTCACTGAATATGCTTCTTCCCAAGGTAGGGAAATGTGCATAAATAGTAGAAAAAGCTGCAAGAATGACGACCAGAGAGGGACATTCTACATGGTCAGAGAGAAGATCCTGATCCAGTAAGCAAGTTCTCTTGAGGGGGAACAGCTGAGATCTTATCATCAAGTAGATGTGGAGCAGAGAAGAACCATCATGTAGGGCATCAAAGATGTGCCTCCTTTCTGTGTGACATCAGCTGTGATCAGTAAAATCACACAACTATAGATGTTCAATATGGACCCAGCTTCAATAGTCCTGTCAGTGTCGTGGGTGGTCTGACCTCTCCTGGGAACCAGAGACCCTCTGTGGCCCTCACATGACTGACCCCTGCTCAGGTCACTGACTGCTCCTGTAGAGACAGGCACCTGAGCAGCAGAGCCCGCCACATGGCGGCACCCTAGAGAGCAGATGCCCCTGATCCCAGGGCTGGCATTTCCCCATCACCAAGCACATTAGAGAAAAAGAAGCCCAGGTGCTAACTTCAAGGCAGAGGAGGGTCCACACACAAGTCTTACTCACCAGGAACCTAAAGAGGCCCCAAAAGAGAAAGATGGCAAGAACACCCCAAAGAAGAACTGTGTTGATAAGGATTTAGACAACATAGCAGGAATATTGCTCCAATTGACATCCATTTAGAAGATTAATCAGATGCAGGAGGCAGCAAAACAAGGAAGTGGGGAGACCTCAGAAAAGGCTCAAATATCAGGGAACTTCACCAGGAGACATAGGGGATAGAAAAAGTGCTGACAGAGACTAAGAGATGGATGATATGGTCACAGAATGGAAAAGAAAGACAGGAGTCTGTATAAACAGACTCATGCTGCCAGGTAACCAGGTGTGAAGATAAGGAGCCCTGGTGCCCGAGGGGTACTCGGTGCAGCCTCTCGGGATAGTGTGGACCCTCCTCACTAAAATAGAGTGAACATGTAATTCAATATCAAACCACATTATAAATCCAAAGGAAAGGAAATCACTACCAAAAAGATGGCAGTGCTGTTCCCTGGTGGAGCAGGTTCAGGTCAGCCACCTATGAATGAGCAAATCACATGCCCATGGATTCCGGTCCTGGGTCCTGAGGAGCAACCATTGTAAAGAACTAAGTAAAATAAAATGAGACAATGTTTCATCCTCCTTTCTCCTTGTGTCCACACCTGCTCCATTTCTTTATAAAACAGCAATTACCCATTGTTTTTGCAGTATTATTGCAATATCCAAGTTGTACAAAAACTAAATGTCCATGTTTGATAAATATTAATAAAAATGCATAATAAAAACTTATGGTATAATATGTAAATATTATATTAACACAGTATGAGAACTCTCAATGCTTCTGTTTGAGGTTCCACTTCTGGAAATTGGCATTTCTGACAACAAAGCCCCAGGACACTCACACACCATCGGGGCTCACCCTCTTCAAGGCCCACCCAGCACCTGCTATGAAGAAGAAGCTCATGCAAATAAGGCCTCCCTGTGAGATGAAAAGCAGCCCAGACCAGACCTACATTCAGACGACTGACAATGGAGCCTGTGCTGAGCTGGGTTTTCCTGGTTGCTCTGCTCACAGGTGACTCATGAGAACAGAGGTCCCATGTGTGAGGGGTGTGGGGAGAGGATCAGTGTGTGTGACAGTCTCCTGACCAGGATTCTCTGTGTTTGCAGGTGTGCAGTGTGAGGTGCAGCTGGTGGAGTCTGGGGGAGACGTGGTGCAGCCTGGGGGGTCTCTGAGACTCTCCTGTGCAGCCTCAGGGTTCACCTTAAGTAGCTACTACATGCACTGGGTCCGCCAGGCCCCAGGGAAGGGGCTGGAGTGGGTTGGTAGAATTAATCCTGATGGAAGTGACACAAAGTATGCAGACTCTGTGAAGGGCCGATTCACCATCTCCAGAGACAACAGCAGGAACACAGTGTCTCTGCAAATGAACAGCCTGAGACCCGAGGACACGGCCGTGTATTACTGTGCAGGAGACACAGTGATGGGAAGTCAGTGTGAGCCCAGACACAAACCTCCTGCAGGAGACACAGGGGTGGAGGAGAATCAAGACATCAGGGACTCGGGTTTACTGAACACAATGTCCAGATCAGCAACACGTGCAGTTTGTGGAAGGAGCTCCTCTGGGATTCACTGTTTCCTTTCTCTCATGTGCTGAAATTCCTCTGGGACATGCTTTTCCTCTTTGTCTCTAAGTTCTTTTTATTATCAAATAAAATAAGAAGCTTTACAGATATGATAGCACCATTATAGTGGGTCCTTAATTTTTCAAACTTTCTATAAGATGTGCCATTCATTTTGTAAAATATCACAGGATTATCATCTCCTTAGGATTTGAATGATTTCTCCTAAATATCAGCAGTCTTTCATCTGTTCTGAGCTCAGACTTTCTACTCGAAAGGCGTTGCTGTGCACATGTGAGCAATCACACGTTTTCTGACCACGAGGACCCTTGTCCACACAGAGAACTTCAGACTCAGCTTCTCAAGCACAGTGACCACAAAGATGACCATTGATGACCATTTGACTCTTCATGACTGCCCCTCAGACCCCTATTTGAAGGGGTTTTAACCCCATGACCTCACAGATCTCAGAATCCCCATGAAGGAGACAGAAAGACCCCTGAGAGAGGACACTGACATTGTCCTGCGGGCTGTGTGCTTGTGGATGCTGACAGCCATCCTGAGGGAAGAGTCCCCTGTTCTGTCTCCACTCTTCAGAGGATCCTTCATCATGAGCCTCCAGGTGGGGTCCAGGCCCTGCCTCTGCTGTTCCTGAGGATCCAGAGACACACATCATTCATGTGTGGTTGTTGACATTATGATATTCAGTTCCTCTCTTATTTATGGCAATATTTCCACTCACTAAATATTGCAGACATACTGCCTTACATTTTAGGTGGCTCATCATAATAATTTGAGATTTATAAATAGGATAAATAATTAAAATTTTTCTACCATCTTTTCCTAGTAATGTTTTAAGAATGTCAATGAAATATTCCCTGTATGTACATACTGTTGATCACCTCATTCCTGGTGTCATTGACTCTTCAATGGACACATCTGTTTCTTGCTGACCTTCCTCTATTTCCCACCTCCTGTCTCTACCTGCAGTGACATTTTCTTCTCTGTATCTGAGATCTTTGAGGTGCTCCATAAGTGCTCATGCAAGTGAGCAAGTCACAGGGTGTCTTTTGTCTCTGTCTGACACATTTCACTCACCATCACACAGTCCAAACAGCTGTGGTGTCACAAGGACAGAAGTGATTTCCTGTCCGTGGAGTGTTCCACTGTGTCTGCATCGCTTCCAAGTCTTACCTGTTGTATGTTGTGTACATCGTCAGACACGTGCATGTCTCTCTACTGTGAGCATCTGCAGCTCAGAGAAACACTCAGACATGGAATTGTGGGGACACTGTTAGTTCTACTGTTAGTGATGGGTGAGTCTCCAAGCTCTTGCTCTTGTCCTCATAGTAATTTACAACCTACCAGCACTGCATGTGTATTCCTGCTCTCCTGTCTCTGGACAACACTCAATACATTTTTATTAATGTATTTTTCCTTTGTAAGAAAAACTACACAAAGTAGTTAGAGAAATAAAAAATAAAACCCACAAATGTACATTAAGTTATTAGCAGACTTGGTAGGAGAGACTACGTGTCAGAAGAGAGTGAAATGATTTTTCAAAATTTTAAATGATAAGACCAAGTGAGAACTCTACCCAGTAAATTATCATTCAGATATTATGGATAAATGAAATTTTCGATATAAACTGTAGTTAATGGATTTTCTATACAAGACTGTGATCCAATAAATCTTGAAAAGGGCCTCACAACAGGAAAAATGTTTCACTAATCCTCAAAAATGGATGTAAAGAGGAAAGTGAATGCAGAAATAAAGTTTTGACATACCGGAGAGATAGAAAGTAGTAAAAGTGGAACTATAACCATGAAATTCATACACATGTATATGTACATTTAGAAATAAAATATGGGGTTAACTCATAGAAGACTATCAGAGAACAGAACAGTGTGTGACAGTCCAGACCACACAGCAATCTTGAAGGGACACGTAGACGGATGTAGATAAAATGTCAGAATAGATAGTGAACATCCTCCAAAGGAAAAATTAAACATAAACCAATAAGAAATAAATCAACAGACAGAAAATAAAGGCTCACATGACAGTAATAAAGCCCTAATTTCAGTCATCATGATAAATATCAATAGAATAAGCCTGCCAATCAAAAGACAAAGAGTGGGTGGATGAATAAAAACAGCACCACTAATACCTACAGAAAATCATCTCAGAACCAAAGGTAAGCAGATTGAAAGTCGAGGACTCTGGAAAAATATATCAAAGCGACAGAGAGAAGTATATCTGGAGCTCAGTACTAATATCAGACGAGACAAACCTCCAACTAAATGGGGCATCAGCCAACTAGGATGGACACTAGAATATAGTAAATCTGGAAATCCATCAAGAAGACAAAATTAACATCAGCATATGTGCACCCAATTCAGTATCATTTTAATATATAAAGCAAATACTGAGGAACTAAATGCAGACAGAGAATGTTATGCAATAAAATAAGCATGTCATGACTCCACTGATGTTTATAGATTATCTGGGCAAAAAGGCAATGGATAATTAGGGCCCTAATTGAAACAACTGATGATACTGACACAAACAGTACATAATGTGTGACCCACCCCAACAAAAATGCATATCCAGTCTTCAAGTATACAAGCAACATTCTCAAGGATAAGACAGATCCTGGGAAGCAAAACAACTCACATCAAATACAGTAAGACTGAAATGACAGAAAGCATCTCTCTGACCACAAGGGATGAAAATAAAAATCACTTCTAAAGCAAACAAGAAGAACCTAAATACAGAGATTAAACAACAGGCTTCTCAAAAACTACTGATTATCAAAGAACTAAGATTTGTCTCAACAAAAATGAAAAAGCGACTCATTGTAAAAACATATAGATTGTGGAAAAAGCAGTTCTGAGAGTAATGTTTATAGTCAAACAAAATGCACATCAAAAGCAACAGAGGCCAAAATAATTATCTAACCACAGACCTCAAAGATCTATAATGGCTAGGGCATCAATAAAATATCATCAGAAGTGTGACTACAATAAAAATTAGAACAGAAATAAATGACATGAGAATGTATAGAGCACTCAAATGATCAATGAATAAGAGTGGGTTCTCTAAAAAAGTAAACAAAATTGAAATACACCCAGTTAGAGCTATTAAAGAAAGAAAACCCTAACAGGAAAAATTAGAAATGAAAGAGTTGAGACTACAACTGATATCACAAAAATACAAAAACCGTGAGTAACTACCATAACCACTTATCTGCTAACAATTCATAAATCATGAAGACATGGACATATTTACAAAATCCTACCACATTTCCTGACTGAACAAAGGCAAAATATACAGACAAATCACAGGCACAGAAAATGAAGCTGTAATTGAAAATATATTAAAATTGAAGGCCCCTCTGTCCTGCAGTCTTCATTACCAAATTCTACCAGACATTCAAAGAAGCCTATCTCCATCCTGTTCGAACTCCTCCACAGAACTGAAAAGGAGGAAAAACTTGGACATCCATTCTTTAAAGCCAATAATACCTTGATGCAAAATTATTCAAAAACAACACCTAAAAGAAAATACCAACATCACTTAAGAATATAAAGTCAAGAATCCTTAACAAAATTTTGCAAGCAAAATTCAACAGCACGTCCAAAAAATTATTCACGCTGAAGAAGTGGGATTTATTCCAAGATGCAAGGATGGTTCAACATACACCAATCAACCAATGTAATACTCCCACCAACATGAACTTCAGAAACCATGTGGTCATCTCAGTACATGCAGAGAAATGAATCTGACAGGATTCAACAACTGTGCATGAAAAATCCTCATCAAAACAGGGAAAACAGAACGTCCCTCAACATAGTAAAGGCACTACTGCGTACATGTACCACAGCTTCTTTATCCAGCATCTATTATGTTGTTTTACAATATACAGCATCTATTATTCCACTGGTCAGTATCTTTTTTATTATTCCAACACCATACCATTTTGATCACTATTGTTTTGTAATATAGTTCAAAGTCTGGAAGTGTAATCCCTCCAGATTCATTCTTTTTTATCAAAAATACTTTACTTATTTGGGTTTTTATTGTGTATATCAATTTTGTTTACTTTTTCAGAGAACCCACTCTTATTCATTGATCATTTGAGTGCTCTATACATTCTCATGTCATTTATTTCTGTTCTAATTTTTATTGTAGTCACACTTCTGATGATATTTTATTGATGCCCTAGCCATTATAGATCTTTGAGGTCTGTGGTTAGATAATTATCTATTATCTATTATCCAGCATCTATTAGCTGTTGTGAGTAGGGCTGCAGCAAACAAGGGGGTGCAAAAATCTCTGTGAATGAGTGTTTATGTAACTTTTAGGTAAACATCCAGATGTGGGATGGCTGAATCCTATGGAATCTCCATCTTTGACTTTGTAAAGAATCTCCACACTGTTTTCCATAGGGGTTGCACCAATATTCACTCCCAGAAACAATGTAAAAGTGTTCCCCTTTCTACAAATCCTCGTCAACATTCATTGTTTCCAGACTTTTGGATAATAGCCAGTCTTTCAGGTGCAAGGTAATACTGTATTTTTGGATTTGCATTTTCATGGTAGCCAGTAAGTAGGGACATAATTTCATGTGCCTGTTGGCCATCTGTGTGTCCTCTTCATAAAAGTGTCCATCCAATTCTTCCTCCCATTTTTATTGGCTGTCCTGTTTTTGTTATTGAGTTTTATTAGTTCTTTGTATATTTTGAATATTAAGCTCTTTTCAGAATTCTTAAACACAAATATCCTCTCCCAGCTAGTAGGTTGCATTTCTGTCTTGCTGATGTTTTCTTATGCTGTGAAGAAGCCTTTTAGTTTGATGAAGTCACAATTGTTTATTTTTGTTTCTCTTGATGCTGGAAATGTTTCAAGAAAGGCCCTTCTAAGGATGACGTCATGTAGAATCTGTCCTATGTTGTTTTACAAAAACTTTATGATTTCTGGTCTTATGCCCATTTTGAGTGAATTTTTGTGAATGATGTTAGAGAGTGGTCTAGCTTCATTCTTCTGCATGTGGCTGTCCACTTATCGCAACACTGTTTGTCGAAGACAATTCTTTTTCCATCGCATGCTTTTGGCTCATTTGTCATAGATTAACTGTATGTGAGTGAGTCAGTTTCTAGTGATTCAGTTCTATTCCACTGGTCAGTATCTTTTTTATTATTCCAACACCATACCATTTTGATCACTATTGTTTTGTAATATAGTTCAAAGTCTGGAAGTGTAATCCCTCCAGATTCATTCCTTTTTATCAAAAATACTTTACTTATTTGGGTTTTTTTCTTATTCGATAAAAATTTTAAGAATTTTTGTTCTTTTTCCTGAAAACAAGCCTGTGGGATTTTAATGGGAATTGCATTAAATGCCTATAATGCTTTAGGAAAAATGACCATGTTGATGATGTTGATTCTTCCCAACCATGAGAAGGGGATCATTTCCATCTATTTGTATCCTCTATTTCTTTGAAGAAGTATGGTAGTTTTCATTGTACAGGTCTTTCACCTCCTTTGTTAAGTATATTACAAGATACTTAATTATTTTTATTGCTGTCTTAAATGGTGTAGTTTTCATTTTCTTCCAGTGTGTTTTTTGACTATAAGACTCCAATGGATTTTTGTGCATTGATGAGCCTAACAATTTACTGTATTAATTGATTAGTTTATCAGTTCTTGACAATGTTTTTAAATTATATATGTATATATGTAAATATCATCTACAAATGACAGTTTTAGTTCTTTCCAGTTTGGATTTCTTATTATTTAGTTGTCTTGACTGCTCTGGCTAAGACCTCTAGTACGATTTTGAATAGCAGTGGTGAGAGTGGACAGCCTTGCTTTTTTCTGACCCTAGATTAAATGCTTTCATTTTTTTCATCATTGACATGTCGGCTGTGTGTTTGTCTTATATGGCCTTTAATATGTTGAGATATGTACCTCCCTATCCCCACTTCATGCAAGGTTGTTATTATCACAAAGGTTTATTGGATCTTCTCAAATGTTTTCTGTGTATTTATTGATATGATCAGGTAGTTTTATTTCCCTTGCTCTTGTTGACAGGTGCATTTCATAAATAGATTTATATATGTTGAATCATCCTTGTATCCCTGGATAAATCCCAATTGATCATGTTGCATGATATATTTGATACAGTTTGCTGATATTTCATTGAGAATTTTTTGCATGTGTTCTTTAGTGATATTGGTCTGTAAGTTTCTTTCTTGGTAGCATCTCTGTCACCTTTTGCTAGCAGTGTAATGTCAGCCTCATAAAAAAGTATTTGGGAGTGCTCCCTGTTTGTCAATATTTTAGAGGAGTTTAAGAAGTATAGATATCATTTCTTCTATGAATTTTTGATAAAATTCATTAGAAAAGGATCTGGTAATGGGCTTTTATTTTTAAGGAGAAGTTTGATTTCATGTCTTCACTTACAATTTTTCTATTCAGACTTTCCAGTTCATTAAGGTTAAGTCTTAGTAGGCTAAATTTATCCAAAAATCTGCCCATGATCTCAAGCTAGTCTGCTTTGTTGGCATGGAGCTGCTCATAGTAGTCTCTTATGGTGCTTCAAATTTCTGTGGTATAGGTTGTAACATCTCCCCTTTCATTTATATTCTAGTTATGAGAGCTTTTTCTCTTTTTCTGTTGTGACTCTAGTCAATGATTTGTGAATTTTAATTATTCAAGGAACCAATTATTTGTTTCATGGATCTTAAGGATTGTCTTTTCTTTCTATCTTGTTTATTTCTACTTGAATTTTTATTTCCTTTATTCTACTGATTATTTGTTGTAACATTCTTTCTCTAGATGCTTTACTTGCATGATTAGATTGCTTATTTTTAATTTTTCTTGTTTCTTGATATGAACCTGGATGGCAATTATCTTTTCTATTAGTAGATTCTGCTGCATCCCACAGATTCTGGTAGCTCATGTCTTAACTCTCATTTGTCTCTAAGTTTTTTTCTAGTCTGCATAGATTTCCTCATTTAGCCAAGAGTCACTCATAAGCATATTGTTTAGACTCCAATTAATTTGTTATCTTCCATTTTCTTTTTGTGGCTGTTTTCAACTTTTAATTCGTGTGCTTGGAGTTGCTTCATTTGAATTCATTATTTTTAAATTTGTTGAGATATGTTCTGTGTCTCAACATATGATCTCTCCCTAAAATGTTCCATGATCACATCAGAAGAACATGAAATCTGTAATCATTGGGTGAAGTGTTCCATATATTTCTATTAGACTATTTGTTCCAAATGGTCAATTAAAGCTGCTATTTCCCTGTTAATTTTGTCTGGATAATCTGTCCATTGTTGTATGTGGGGCGTTGTGTTTCTGTCGTGTTTCTTGTCAGATTGAATAATTTTTATTATTATTCATATTTTAGATACTTCTTCGTTGGGTGCCTATATGTTAATAAGTGTTATGCCTTCCTATGGGATTGACCCTTTAATCATTATATAGTGTCCATCTTTGTGTTTTATTATGCCTTTTAGAAGGAAGTCTGTTTTATCCAATATGAGTAAAGCTGTTCCTGCTCTTTGTGGTTGTCATTCAACTGTAGGATTGTCTGCCAAACATTGACTTTGAGACTTTGTTTATCTTTTCAAGAAGGCAAGTTTCCTGAATGTACAAGAAGGATGGATTCTGATTTTTAATCCATTGAGCCACTCTGCATCGTTTGACAGGTGAGTTCTGTCCATTACTCTTAGGGTGATTAATGATATGTAACTGTTTATTGTCATTTTGCAATTTGTCTTCCGCGTGTTGTTCCAGACCACCCCTCTGTTCTTGTCCTTCTCTTCATAGGTGGATTGGACTTAACACGGTTTTGACTGGTTTCCCTTTTGGTTTTATTTTCTTCTTTGCTTTTTCCCTAGAGATGTGTTTTGAGGTGCCCCTGAAGTCAGCATTTAAAATTCTATTTATTTCCTATTTTTATTTAAAGCTTTTCAGTCTTAGACTTATTCTAACATCCAGACTTTTTATATTCCCCTCTGCACTTTTTTATTTCCTGCCATTCTGATTTTAAGTGACATCTCTTTACTCTTTATTGAACATGTATATTTAGTACAGCTGGTTTTGTGGTTATGAATTCCTTTAAATCTTGTTTATTGGAAAAGCTTATTATCAGTCCTTCTGTGATGAATGACAATCTTCAGGGTTTAGTATCCTAGATTGAAAATCTGTTATTTAAACACTTTAAATATATTAGGCCAGTCCCTTGTGGCTTATGGGGTTTCAGTTGAGAAATATGCTGATAATTATATGGGAACTTCTTTGTATGTGTTTTCCCTGGCTATTGTTATAGTCTTTCTATAACTTTTACTTTTCACATTTTGACAACTCTATGTCTTGATGTAGGTCTGCTTGTGTTTCTTTTATTAGGGACTTTGAGCTTCCTTGGTCTGGAGTGTAGCTTCATTCTTCAGGTAAGGAAAATCCTCAGCTATTATCTCTTCAAATATATTTACTGACACTTTTCTCTATTCTTCTGGGTCTCTGATGCAAATTATGTTCCTTTTAACTCATCCCATAGGTCTTGAATGCTGTGTTCATTTTTTGATTCATCTCTCTCTTTGATAGTTTGCTTAAGTGCATTCCTTGTCCTTATCTTCTTGTTGCTGAGTTATTGGAGTCTTCATACTTTCTATTCTTGACTCCCTCTTTTGAGTTCTTTAGTTCAGCACTCAAATTCATTTATTTCAAATCTTAATTTCTTCTGTCATTTTGTTGTTCTCTTTTTCTTCCTCAGTGTTTTCATAATTTCCATGAATATATTTATCTCTCTTGTTCTAAATTGTTCCTCCAGTAATTTGCACATACATATTGTATTCAGAATTTCCTCTGGAGTATTAATCTATCATTTGGCATATATTTCTCAGTGCCTTTGTTCTGTTGGATTCTCTATATGTTTCTGAGATTAGGTTTTCCTGCGGTGATGGCCTTGTGTAGGCTACTTACTTTCACAGAGTAAGCTGTACCTTGGTTTGGACACTGGGATATCTTGAATTTTGTGGCATCATCACTGATTTGATTTGTGGAAATTCTTTTGTGTGCCCTCTGTTGGGGTCCGAAAGTTCAGTCTATGGGATTGGTGTTTGTGTGGGAGCTGCAGAGCCTTCTCCTGGCTTCCCAGCTCCCAACTGTAATGACCACCTTGCTTGGGGCCCACAATTAGAAATCAGGCTGCAATTTCACTTGCGCCTGCACCCATGAGGTGGCAATAGTATGCAGCACTGACTTTCCTTTTAACTCTGGGAGACTCTCTTCTTCCTTTAAGACCAGGATAGGATTTCTGGTGAGCAGATCTTTGATAGAGTCAACAGCAATGCATGAAAAAATCTTCACTAAAACAGGGATAAATGGAACATACTTCCACAGAGTAAAAGCAATATATGAAAAACCCTCAGTCAACGTCTTACTCAATCGTGAAAACTGAGAGCCTTTCCCTAAGATCTGCAACAAAACAAGGTTGTCCACTCTCACCACTATGAATCAACATTGTTTGGATTAGTGAGAAGAGCAACACTAACAGCAAGTCACACTAAAAGAATATAGATTGGAAATAGGTAAAATTATCATTACTTGCAGAGGATTTCACATAAACAGAAAATCTTAAAGACTCCAGAAAACTGCTAAAAACACTAAATAAATTCAGCAAAGTTACATGACATAAAAACAACCTGCCAACATCAGTGCCATTTCTACATGCAAACACTGAAGTAAAGAAAAAAGACATTAAGAAAAAAATCCCATCGATGATAACACCAAGAAAGACGAAATCTGAGAAGAAATTTAATAAAGGATCCAAAGACCTCTAAAACGAAAAATACAGGACATTAAAAAGACATCAGAGACACCAACAGATGGAAAAAACATTTCATATTCAGAGTAGGAAGAATTAACATAGTAGAAAAGGCCACTTTATGAAAAACAATATTTAATTAAATGCTCATCAAAATCCCTAGACATTTTCAAGGAAATAGAGCAAATATACTGAAGTTTTTAAGGAACCAAAAAATGGTTCAAGTAACCCAAGCTAGCCTCTGAGAAAAAAGAACCATGGATGTTCACATTTCTAGATTTCCAAATATATTGCAGAGCAAGCATCATCACAACTGGATGGCACCAGGTAGAACAGAGACCCAAAGATAAGAGGGATAAAATGAGAGTCCAGAAACAAGGCCACATGTATATGGACAGCTCATCTTCGACACAGATGCCAAGAGGATACAGTGGAAGAAGGAAAATCTGTACATAACAGTGTTGGGGATGCCCTGGTGGAGCAACAGTTTGGACAACCACCTCCCACTGTCACAGGCCATATAACCTTGGTATCAAGTGTTGTGTCTGTGGGGAAGAAACCAGTGTGAACAACCAATAAAAATCAAAAATTAAATGCTTCTTCCTCCTCTCTCTTCTGCCTACTGACTCTCCATTACTGGATGCATCTTTCCTTTAAAATTGGTATTAGAAATATGGAAAAAATATCTGCAAAATGAAAATACTCACTAATGCATTACATAGCTAAGTCAAAATGAATCCCAGTCCTGGACATAACCCCAAATTCCATAAAATACACAGAACCAAATGTGGGAAAGTAATTCAAGACATCAACTCCAAAGATATCTTGGAGAAGAAACAGCTGTGGAAAAAAACTGAAGCTAAACTAACAGTTGTGATTGCCTCAAACTGAAAAACTTATATGCAATGAAATAAACTCATTAAAACAAAAGTGAAATACAGACAATTGGAGAAGCTATTCACACAATATGACTCAGATAAGAGAATAATATCCAAAATATATAAGGAGTTCACACACATCAACAATAAAAAAAATCATCCCACTCAAAAAAGGGGCAGAAAAACTGAACAGACCCCAATCTAACAGAGAAACTGAGATGCCCTATGGATATTGAAAATATTCTACACCAGTTAGACTCAGAAAAAGACAAAAACCACGATGTGTTATCACCTACAACCTATGAGAATGGCCAATATCAAAATAACTGGTAACATCAGATCTTTGAGGGGCATGAAGAAAATGCCCATTTATTCTGTTCGTGGGAACACAAATCGGTGCAAATCTTTGGAAGACATGATGGAGATTCCTCAAACAGGTAAAGAAGTATCTACCATCTGATCCAGCAATCCCTGATACATGAAACCTTTCATCAGAAATAACTTCTGCTTCCCTAAGTTCGTAGTTCACATTTCACAATAGCCAAGACATGGAAACACCTAAATGCCCATCCACAGATGATGGGTAAAGAAGCGGTGGTCTCTGTACTCAGTGGAAATCAATGCAGCTATTAAAATAGTGAACTCATTCCCTGGCAACAATCTTGATGGATCTACAGGGGATCATGTGAAGCAATATAAATCAGAAATAAAAATACACATACAGGATGGTTTCACACATATGCAGAGTACAATGAAATGAAACAAATGAATTAAAAATACCACAAAAATTGAATTTGTACTGTTGTTACAAAGGGAAGTGTGTAGGGAAGGAAGGAAACGGGAACAGCTTGTGATAAAGGACTCTGGTGAAGGTTATGGCATGAAATACAAACTGGGCAGCATTTTAAATATGCCAAAAAAGTATATTGAGCTTAATGAATAATAAATATTATTACAAATAATATAAGACAACAATGACATTAAGGTAGTAATCACAGCAAAAGGGAAGGAGAAGGAGTAACATTAGAGAAAGGGTGATGGGACCTGGTATGTGAACTGAGGATATAGACACACGGACTCTTCCCAGGAGACATTGACCAAATGGTCTCTGACCAGTTTCTCATTTATATCTGGTCCTGACACGGAGACCCTGGGCACAGAGAAGGAATCCTAAAAAGAGAGCTGGGCTCTCTGAGGGCATAGTCTCCCCTCCTAACAGAGGGAACCCAGATGCAGACTTTTCCTCATTTCTTGTCTCCTCTTATACAGACACCCCACATGCAAATCTCCATGTAGGACCAGTGATGAAACACTGCACAGGGTCCCTTAAATTCAGGTCCCTCCTCAACCACAGAACATCTCCCATAACCAGGGGTTCATGTACAGGATCATAAGTCAAGTGTGGTTCTTACTATTTCTGGCTTCCACTACCACATGTGAGTGTCAGGACTCAGATGAAGACTCGGGTGGCTGCATCTGAGGTCACAATTCACACTGTTTTTCTGTCCCCAGGTGTCCTGTCCCAGATGCAGCTGCAGGAGTTGGGTCCAGGCCTGGTGACCACCCCCGCAGACCCTCTCCCTCACCTGTTTCATCTCTGGATACTCTCTGACCAACAATGGTGTGAGCTGGATCTGCCATGCTCCAGGAAAGGCAATCAAGTTCCCAAATGAATCCCTTAGGCCTGTATCCAATAATATTTAGCCTACATTTTCCTCTATATATTTTATGGTTTCCATCCTTAAACCTAAGTCTTATTCTGTTTAGATTAGGTTTTGTGTGACGCTAAGTCGTGATCTAGTTTTGACCATTGCGTGTGGCCATCCAGTTCTCCCAGCACCATTTACTGAAGAGACTGTCCTTGTCCCATCGTTTGCATTGATCGGTATTTCTGTTTATATTCCAGTATTATGCTGCTTTGATTATTATTTCTTTGTAGTATAATATGAAGCCCTCTGTTGTTTAACATCCTGAGGAATGTTTTTGTTATACTGGGTTGTTTGTAGTTCCAAATAAATTTTGTCATCTTTTTGTTCTGTCTGTGAAGATTGTCTTTGGCATTTTGATGGGGATCACATTGAATCTGCATATTGCCTTGTGCATTAGTCATTATGTTAATTCTTCAATTTCCTGAGCATGCAATACCTTTACATTTCATGTGCTTTCTTCTATTTCTTTAAGCGATGACCTACAGTTCTCATGGTATAGGTCCTTCTCTTCTTCAGTTCAGTTTATTCCAAAATATTTAGTTTTTATGCGATTGTAAATAGTATTATTTTCTTGCATTCTCTTTAGGTATTTTCATTGCTAGTTCACAGAAATAAAACAAACTTTTAATATTAATTTTTAAGCTTGCCATTTTACTGTATTTTTTTATTTTAGTAACTTTTTACTTGAGTCTTTGGGATTCTCTATGTTATCATGTCATCCGCAAAAAAGTAATAGAATCACTTCTTCTTTTCCTATTTGGATACATTTTCTTGTCTAATTGCATTGGCCAGGACCTCCAACACTATATTTAATAGCAACATGAGAGCAGACATCCTTTCCTTGCTCCTGACTTTAGAGAAAAAACTTTAAGTTCTTCTCCACTGTGTACAATGCTGGCTGTGTCCTGTCATGGAGAGCCTCTATCATGTTGAAGTACATTCCTTCTATACATAATTTGGAAAGATTTTAACATAAACGTTGTTTGAATCTTACATAATTTTTCAGCATTTATTGAGATGATCATGTGAGCTTTGTTCTTTTTTACTGATGCAGTGTATAACATATATTGATTTCTGTATGTCGAACCATCCCTGCATCCCTGAAATAAGTCTCTCTTGGTCATGGTGCAACATTCTTTTAATTTGTTGTTGAATTCACTGGAAAGAAGCAAAGTCAGCCAGCACCACCTGACATGGCACCCTTTCTCCACATGAGGGCTCCCAAGCGACAGATTCAGCCCACAGGATGATTCAGGGCCTGACACCTGCTAAGTCATCTACTGGTAGGATGAAATCTCACAGAAAAGAAACATAAAAATTCAAAGAAGAGAAGAAAGCTACGCCGACATAAAATCACAACAAAACATAAAATCACCAATAAAATCTCAATGGTCCCCCAAAGAAAGATGTTACGGATCACCAGAAAAGACCTCCATTAAATCAATTGCGACAAACAAGAAACAGTACAAAATAATAGGTACACAAATGCTGAGTGGGAAGAAAGGGCAAATGCAACTCATCAAAGACATTTGTAGACTCAAGATAAATTGAATCAGATCAGAAGGATACTTCAACAGATAGACTGAGGTCATGAAGAAAGTCCTAGAATTATTGCCAGCGATGAAAAGTGAAGTCAAGTACTGAAGATAAAAATGGGAAGTTTCATAAAGAAACTCAATATCTGAGAGGAATTAGCCTAAAGAAATTGAAGACTAGTTACCCCAGGTAACTCATGGAAGACCAGAAACTAGAGGAAAAATAATAAAACCATACAAGAATTATCAGAGCTTGTGAGAGAACATAGGGTAATAGGGTCCCAAAAGGAGAGAAGAGGGAAGAAAAAACAGAAAACCTATTTGGAAAATTAATAGTATAGAAATTCTCACATCCATTTTACAACTGGAGATCCAAGACACAGGAAATTCTGAAATTTAAAAATGTAAAATCACCTGCAAAGACACATCATATGAAAGCAGAAAAAGTCAGTTACAAACAAAAAATACTCAAGGTGGTTAAAGAAATTAAAATTACAACCTACAAAGATACAGCCATTAGGTCATTAACAGACATGATAGAAGAAACCCTACAAGTCAGGAGAGAGTGAAATGATTTTTGAAAAATATTAAATGATAAATATGACCAACTGAGAACTCTACCATGTAACTGGTTATTCAGGACTTAGTTTTAATGGTATGTACCCATTCACTGCCCTTCAGACTGTTACTCTTACTCAGGATGCAGCAGATGCAAATCTAACGATACTTTTGTCTCTTCACTGGTCAGTTTCTACTTTTTTATGTTTCTCTTTGAGTTTTGTTCAATAATAAATAAACTGCTGCTAGTAACCTCCTGTGTCACCTTTCAGGGCATTTTCCTATGTGGACTCCGTTACAGGACAAGACTTGTCGGCTTGTTGTCTCACATTATTGTGTGTCCACTATTTGATGACCCATTGTGACTGAGGCCCCCTCACAGTGACATGCTGACACCTCAGACATGAAATCAGTGAGTGTGACCAGTGTGCACATTCACCTTGACACCCATGTGCTCTCAGCTATGAACCCCAGAGAGGACCTGGAACATCCCCCATTCTAGAAAGATCTGTGCTGTGTCCTTGCAGATGCCCTCTACTCTCTCACAAGCAGAGACAATTCTCATGATTTCACTGTTGTCAGTTCTTCCACCACAGCTTCCTTTTCCCTGCTCTGACTTTCATACCCTACAGACATATTATGCACATTTGTTTCTGATATTTTTGCTCATATAGTATTTCAGAGATTCATCTATATTTTTGAATTTCATCAGTTATTTCTCCACCTTTTTCAGAGCAGCATCTTGTAATGTTAATAAGAACACTCTTTGTTTTTATCACTCCCCAAATGATAGATGTTGTTTTCTAATTTCTATGGGCAATGAACAAAGTTTTTGTGAATATTTTTGTCTAGTTGGGTTTTGTCTTTATTTTATTGGTATTTTATGTAACTGCTTTCATGACTCCTGAGTAAATATGTAGGTATAAATGTCTGTATCTAGAAGTAATATATTTCTAACTGTAGGAACTGCTAAATGGTTCTTCAAAATGGTTGGAAAACAAATACATTTAATTTAAAAAGACAGATATATCAATAAATATTATGGAGAATTAAAAAGTAAAAACATCTTTCCATATAAAAGCTCCAATGGAATGCATTTCAATTGTAGCAAACATTCCTTGTTGCTATTTATGCCTATGTTAAAGATCTACAATAATAGAAGAGAGAACACTCCCATTCATGGACAAGTGAGCAGTTACTCTACTAAAACCTGCATGCAGCATCACACATAGAAAGAGAAGCAGCAATATCCCTAATCTACTAGTCAGATTCAGAAGCCACTGTTGGAGGTTGGAGCACAATTGATGAACAAGCACATGACAGGTGCTGACTCCACTGCTCATAGTGACCTGATGTCAAACCCGATGAAATGGCACCTCACACCTGTGGATGGTCATTTACAGACAACAGATGACAGATGTGGTGAGTAAATGGAGATATGGGCCCCTGATAGTACTGCACAACAGGTGTGAAAAACAGTGTAGAGAATCCTCATTTAAAAAAAAAATGAACATATGATCATGCATCCAATTCCACATTAGAAATCTGAAAAATGAAATGAATATTATGAAGCCACAGTGCATTCCTATGCTCATTGCAACATTTTAATGAAGTCCTAATCATACAGACTACATGTTCAAAAAAGGAAAATGTTTAATTATGTTACTCATGTATTCATATTAATGCAAATGTAGCTAATATTTTATTGATATCACAGCAACATTCCAAGAATATGTTTGAAAATCCCTGTCTCTTATATGGCATTTAGACAACAAACTCCCAGGACACTCACACTTGATCTGGGCTCACCATCTCCAGGGCCTGCCCAGCACCTGCTATGAAGAAGGAGCTCATGCAAATAGGGCCTCCCTGTGAGATGAAAACCAGCTCAGCCCAGACCCACAGCTCAGGGACAGGAGCCCAACCCGGGACCAGGAGTCTCCATTGGTGGTGAGAGACCTCAGACGACTCACCATGGAGCCTGTACTGAGATGGGTTTTCCTGGTTGCTCTGCTCACAGGTGACTCGTGAGAATAGAGGTCCCATGTGTGAGGGATGTGGGGAGAGGATCAGTGGGTGTGTGACAGTCTCCTGACCAGGATTCTCTGTGTTTGCAGGTGTGCAGTGTGAGGAGCAGCTGGTGGAGTCTGGGGGAGACGTGGTGCAGCCTGGGGGGTCTCTGAGACTCTCCTGTGCAGCCTCAGGATTCACCTTCAGTAGCTATGGCATGAGCTGGGTCCGCCCGGCTCCAGGGAAGGGACTGGAGTGGATTAGTAGAATATATACAGATGGAAGTAAGCAATACTATGCAGACTCTGTGAATGGCCGATTCACCATCTCCAGAGACAACACCAGAAACACGCTGTCTCTGCAAATGAACAGCCTGAGACCCGAGGACACGGCCGTGTATTACTGTGCGAGACACAGTGAGGGGAAGTCAGTGGGAGCCCTAATACAAACCTCCTGCAGGAGACACAGGGTTAAGCAGGCTCAGAGAACCAGGGTCTCAGGTTACCAAGGACTCAGTTCACTGAACACAATGTCTATATCAGCAGCAGGTGCAGAGTCTGTGGAGACACGTTGCCTCTGGGATTCACTGTTTCCTTTCTCTTCTTGCTCTGACTAAACCCCAAGGACATTCGTTTCCTCTTTGTCTCTAAGCTCTTTTTTTTGTAAGATTGATATGGGAATGACCTTCGCTTGCAGATATGACAGCTCTACTACTTTAGGTCCTTTATTTCTCCATGTTTGGGTGTTTGGTTTTGCCTTTTTAATAAAAAATGCAAGTATTACAACCATCTCTGGTTTGAATGATTTTTCTGACATACTAACAGAATCCTTGAATCTGTTCTGAGTTCACACTTTCTCCTCAGAAAGGCTTCACTGTGCACATAGGTGTGATCACTCACACAGATTATGATCTTGAGGACCCCTGTTCATACAGTGAATTTCAGGCTCAGCTTCTCACCCACAGCATCCTTAATGGTGAGCCATGTAGTGTTCCTCTGTCTCCATCATTTCCATATCTTATCTGCCGTTTGCTGTGCACATGTCAGATGTGCATTATATCACGGATAACATAATCGATGCCTATGAGACTCTACATAGCTGTCCTTCATCAATTGAGTAAAGGGTTCTTGCCCTGAGACCTCACTGCTCTCAGAATCCCTGTGAATGAGGCAGGAAGTCAGATAACAGTGGACACTGACCCTGTCCTGTGTACTGTGTGCTGGGTAGACTCAGGGAACTACCCTGAGGGACAAAACCCATCTTTTTCTCCGTCCTTAAGAGGATCCTCTGGTCATGATTCTGCAGGTGGGATCCAGGCCCTGCCTCTGTTGCCCCTGAGGACCCCAGAGATGCACCTTCATCTGTCATATGTAGTTGTTGATATGTATGATTATTCCACTCCTCTCTTGTTTGTATAAATATTTCCATTCAATGAGTATAGCTGACATACTCCTTTATGCTTTAAGTGGACAGCATAATGATTTGAGATTCATATACTGACTAAACAAATCAAAATTTTATTTCATCTATTTCTAGTAAGGATTTGGCATATCCCCGTATGACACACTGTTGTTCACCTCGTCCCTTGTCTTGTTGACTCTAAACTTAACACTTCTATTTTTTATGACCTCTATTTGACACCTCCTGTCTCCACCAGTAGTGACACTTTCTTCTCTGGATCTATGAGATCTCTGTCATGCCCCATAGATTCTCATACAAGGGTATCTGACATCTGTGTGTGACACATTTCACTCATCATCACACAGTTCAATCCAGCTGTGGTGTCACAAAGACAGAAGCCATTTTCCTGTCCTTGAAGTGTTCCACTGTGTCTGCATTATTTTCATGTCTTATTTGTTGTACACTGTGTGCATGGTCAGAGATGTGCATGTCTCTCTACTGTGAGCAGCTGCAGCTCAGAGAAATACTCAAACATGGAATTGCTAGGACACTGTTAGTACTAATGTTAGTGATGGGTGAGTCTCCACACTCTTCTTGTGCTCACAGTAATTTACCCTCCTACCTGCAGTGCATATGTATTTCAGCTCTCCTGTCCCTGGACAAGTATTTTTTCTTTTAAAAAATTATTATTCATTTTAGTACCTATGCACTCATTTCACATATGATTTCTTTCAGATTGGAAGGAGAAATTATTTTCCAGATATCAAATACTAAGTGAGATTAGGACCAATTATTTGACCTTTTGAGAAATAGTGAAATGATTTATTTAACTTGAAAAGTTCATGCACTAACCATAAGAAATATTTAAACATCAAATAATTTTATGAAGGAAAGTACAGAAAATAATGAAGCCAAGAGAAAAAAGAGATAGGAGGAAGAAGCAGGCTATTCATTTTATTCAGATTTGAATCTTATTCCCTCAGCTCCAGGTCCAATATAAATTTGTCCCGGATTGTGTGTGTGGACTGCACTGGGCTAGATTTAACTGTTTATCCATCAGGGAAACTATAAAGAAGCTTAGAGAAATAAAAATATTTAATTAACACAGTGTATTAGTTACTCAAAAATTTAGTATGATGAGTAAGGAAAATGAAATATCTAAAATAATGTTATGGGTAACAACACAAAATATGTAAATTGTGACATCAAAACCTTTCATGTGATGTCAGTAAAAATGTTGACTTTATAATTGTTTCAAATATAAGTTATCTACTTAAAATAGTCTCTTACAGAAATGAGCTGTCAATGTCAGCTTTCTGGTGGCCATGAGTGTCTTGTCTAAGCCCACACACAGGTCAGGTAAATATTTTATGTGGGGATGGCTTAGTGGGATGAGGTCTGAGGTTTCTCTTCTCTGAAAACTCTCCTGTCTTTTCTTCTGAAAAACACTCAGAAAGGGAGTATTCTTGGTTGGAGTTTCTGTTCCTCTCAGCACATTGACTAACAGAACTTCTCTTCTGGGTGCAGGTTCATCTGGAAATCTGCTTATGGAATGTCAGGACCTTTTATGTAACACATGCTGCAGTTCCTGCTAAGTTATGTTTGTCTCTTTGTCTTTGGCACCTGAAAGGGTGACTAATGTGCAGTGTTGGGTGTCTGTGGTTCCTCCCGTTGGATGTGTTGTGATATAATGCTTTGGGACATGCTGGCCATATAGGCCTGCTAGTAAGTGGATACCAAAGAAAAAGAACAAAACTTAAACAAATATACTGTGCACTTTGTTTTTTTAATTTTTATTGTAGTAATTATTTTACACACTAAAATAACTCTGTGTAAAATTTCCCCATTTCTTAGATATATGTCAACACACCCAGCCCTCCACCACATCTCCAAGTATTCTTCCCATTGTCCAGTAGGCTCCATCACCATTTGCCTCCACCTATCATTTTGGTCACCTCAGTTATGTGGCAAATGTCTCAGGGTTGTTTATGTTTCATCTGTACCTTTGTTTTGTCTCTTCAAATTCCACCTATTAATGAGGTCTTCTGGTAACTTTTGACATGTTCATTTATCATAATTCCTTCAATATCCATCCAAGTCGATTCAAATGAGAGAGTTTCATCTCTTCTGAGGGCTGTGTAGTATTCCATTTTGTCTATACCACATCTTCTTTACACCTTCATCTGATGTTGGACGCTTAGGTAATTTCCAGTTCATAGCTATTGTTAATAGAGATGCAATAAACGTGAGAATACATATATCTCTGTGGAAGGGTGCTTCTGTGTCTTTTGGGTAGCTGTCCAGATGTGGAATGATGGGATAATATGGGATTTTCATCTTCAGTTTTTTTAGGAATTTCCAAACTGTTCTCCATAAGGGTAGTACCAATTTACATTCCCACCAACAGTGCAAAAGTGTTCTCGTCTCTAAATCCTCACCAGCATTTGTTGCTTCCAGACTTTTGGATATTATCCAGTCTTTCAGGTGTAAGATAACATCATTTTTTAATTTGCATTTCCCTGATAATTAGTGAGTAAGAATTTTATTTCATGTGCCTGCTGACCATCGGTATAACCTGTTCAGAAAACTGTCTCTCATATTCTTCCTCATATTTTCTGATTGGATTGCCTGTGCTTGTTGTTGGGTATTATGAGTTCTTCATCTTCATCTGTTTTAGACATTAAGCTTTTGTCAGAAATATCAAATGCAAATATCTTCTCATTAGTAAGTTTTCTTTTGGTTTTGATGATGTTTTCTTTTGTGGTGAATAAGTATTTTTGTTTGATGTAGTCCCAGTTTTTTATTTTTCTTAGTTTCCCTTGATGGTGGGGTTGAGTCCCCAAAGGCTTCTCTATGAATGATGTCATGCAATGTCTTTCCTATGTTGTCTTCTAAGAATTTTATGGTTTCTGGTCTTATGTCCAAGTCTCGCATCCATTTTGAGTTAATTTTTGTGAATGGTGTTAGGGAGTGGTCTAGCTTCATTCCATTGATTGTGGCTGTCCAGTTTTCCCAAAACCATATGCAGAAGTCACTTTCCTTTTTTCAATCTTATGCTTTTGGCTCTTTCATCATATTTTAACTGATTGTAAATGATTGGGTCATGTTCTTGTGATTCAGTTCTTCTCCACTGATCTGTGCCTCTGGTATTGTTCAAGTACCATGCTGTTTTGATCACTATTTCTTTGTAATATAGTTCAATGTCTGGAAGTGTAATCCCTCCAGATTAGTTTTTTCTAATGGTTGCTTAGGCTATTTAGGGTCTTTATTTGTTCCACAAATTTTAAGATTTTTTTGTTCCATTTTCTGAATATAAGCCCATGGGATTTTAACGGGGATTGCGTTCAACCTATATATTGCTTCGGGTACGATGGCCTTTTTAATGGTATTGTTTCTTCCCAGCTACAATCAAGGATGTCTTTCCATTTCTTTGTGTCCTCCTCTATTTCTTTTAAGAAGGATTTGCAGTATTGATGTATTGATATTTTATTTCCTTTTTAGGTATATGCCTAGTTATTTCATTCATTTAACTTCCTCTTTAAATGGTGTGTTTATCATGATTTTGTTTTCTTCTAGCATGTTGTATGTGATTTTATTTTCTTCTAGTGTGTTGTCCATGTATAAAAATGCAGCAGATTTTTCTGCATTGATTTTGTAGCCTGCCACTTTACTGTATTCACAGATAATTTCTAGAAGTTTTTTGATAAAGTTTTTGTGATTCCCAATATATAAAACCATGTTACCTGCGAACAATGAGAGTTTAAATTCCTCCTTTCTAATTTGGATTCCTTTGTATTCTTTTCTTACCTAATTGCTCTAAGATCTCCAATACAATATTAAACAGCAGTGGTGAGACAGGGGAGATCATGGGGATCTGGTTCTATCGACTGAAACTGGTGAATTGATGTTGGACCTTATAATGGGAAAAGGAAATGGATTAAAAAGGAATCAGAGAGAAATGGGAAAGCCTAATCCTCCTCAAGATTTTGCCTCATGCCATTCCAGTCAAAGGTTCAAATAGAGAGAAAACAGTAAAGTAAAACTTACCAGTGTTGTGGATTAACGTCTTTCCCCGGAGATGGCCACCAAATTGGTACCTGACACGGAGAAGTGCAGCATTTGTCCTGGAAAGAATTCAAAAGAGACACCTTGTTCCAATACCATGTGGCAAGTTTATTAGAAAGCAGAAGTAGCACATACAGCTTTGTGTTAGCGGAACAAGAGAGAGAGTTGTTAAAATGGAGTCTCCTGCATATGGGGGATGGGACCGCCTTCTTGGATAACACAGGGGTTGAAGCTCTCCAGAGAGGGTGGGGGTGACTAGGGGGTGTGTCCTAGTCCAGGGAGCTAGGAAGGCATCCTGGGTTTACCAGCCAGTCCCATCTCACCTGTCCACATCATCACAATTACCTCATCCTCAATGATATTCCAGTAGGTAGAGAACACTTACTTGGAAATCCTTTATTTGATCACTTTGAATATATTCTGCCTTTCACCCAGGTCTGTGAAGTTTTCACAGTGAAATCCATGGAGATCAAAGGGGTCTCCCTTGTTGTAGCTTCATTGTCTCTGGCTTCTTTAAAGTTTCTCATTGTATCTTGTATTTTTGTCATTTTCAGGACACGATATGTCTTTGGTTCAATTTGAAAGTCTGAGATATCTGGGATCAAGGTCTTCCCTCCCATTGTTAAGGAAATACTGAACTACTATTTCTTCAAATCGGATTCCTGTACCCTAAATATAACAGATAAGTTTTATTTTTCTGGGAATTTTTTGAAACGAATGTTATTCCTCCTGATTTTCATTTATTGTACTGCTCTGATGTCTGTGTTTATTTCTTTTTTTCTATTTATTGACCTGATTGGTGCATTCCACCACCCTATGTCAGGCTCAGTGACTAATTTCAAGGTCTCATTCAGGATCCTATTGTGTTCTGTACTCACTTAAATTTTATTCACATATAGAGAATGTGTTTGTATCTGCCTCATATTTATCTATTACTGTCACTATTATTTTTATTTACGTATTGTGCTTTATTTCAGTAAATATTAAAACTGCTGCTTTAAAGTCTTTTCATTTTTAAAGGAAATGTGCAGCAGAAGTGGAGGTGACTAGGGAGGTAGGCAGGACAAAAGATGCAAAAGAAAAATTTACTTATTTTCTCTAGTTTTTGTCTTGTTGGTTTCTGCATCTCCCAGACCCATACCTGGGTCCCAGGTGATGTGGTAACAGCATAGCAGGAATCTGCCAGGCAAGTGTGCAGATGTAATCATGAGAGACTGACTGGAAAAACTGGGATTGCTGAAACAAAGACCTTCCTTACACCAGGATCTGGGGACACCCATTTGCTCTCACTGAGACTTGGTCACTCTCCTGAGCACCCTGGGCTGCCCTGAAGCTCCTCTGACAACCTCAGCTGATCTACAGTCTCCCCACTCTCAGGAGAGCTGCAGCCCTGATAACACCACCAAAAGCGGGTTTGTTCACTGGTGTCTGTGGAAAATCAGCTTGCACTGCTTGGGTATTGAAGGCAGCACATGGAATGTGATGCACATGGTGAGCACACACAAGTGTGTTCTTTATTTAATGCAATTATCTCAGCTCTCAGGGAGCTTGAACTCACTGATAGTGATGCAGGGTCAGCATAGCTTGGAATCTACAGGTAAGTATGTAGATGTTTGAATAGCAGACAAACTAACAAATCCTGGGAGGGATGCCAGGGGAATCTCAGCTTAGTAGCCTGCATCTAGGACACACCCCTGGATGCTCATGCCTTTTTCTCAAGCTTACCTGGACATCCAGAGCCCCCATCTTTCATCTATATACAGAATCCAACCTGCCTGTTAGGCGATAGCTTAGGTCCCACATGTGTGCATTCTCTTGATGCAACTTTGCTCTCAAGTAGCTATTTCTGCTTTTAATGAACTTGTGTGTTTTCCTTGTCAGTGACTATCTCCACAGATTCTTTCTGGATAGACGCAGGGTATCATCAGAATATCTCAGCTCCCTTCCCTCACATCGCTACTATGTCTAGTAAATATGCCCAGTGACCCTGGATAAAACATCTCTCTGCGAATTCTTTCCAGAAGGACCCTGATTCTCATTGGGACGTCCCAGCTCACTCAACCTCACTATACTTGTGATGTACATGAACTATGCTCAGTGGAATTATACAGGTCATACTGCTTGAAAGTCTTGATGAAGTAGTTTACTCAATTTTGCTGCCTGCAGATTTTGCCCTATAATTTCCTTTTGGTCCAATATTTCATGTACGTTTCTACTTTTATTCAGTTTGACATTCTGAGTTTCTTTCTATGGGTTAGGATTCCCCCATGGAAAGGTCTTCTGCAAGGGTATGAAGTACAGAGAATATTCATGAGTGTGGTTGTGAATGCTGGAATTCAATTACTGTCATTTATTGTCTAATCTCATAATGAAACAGAATTGTTGCACCGCTATCGGTACCACTATTTGAAGGTGAGAGTTCAACCTACAGGGCTGAGGCTGGTGTATGACAGGTTGAGGTTCATCCAATGTGAGAAGCATGATTCACAAGACTGAAGTGGAGAGACCAGGATCTAGGGGCCCCGTCCACGTTCAAACCAGCAGACATATGATGAGTTTCTGGGGAAAACTATGTGCTCTACATAAAGCTCATGTCCTCAGCACCATTAGTGGACCAGGGTCTGTCCATGAAGTTTTATGAATGTAACTGGTTGTGGTAAAGAGACTAGCACATAAATGTCTCCAAGGACTCTCCTTTGTCATGTCATGAGAGGAGTGGAGGCTCCATGACTGCAGGTGCATGGTCGACCACTGTGTGGTATCTCCACAGTAAGGTCTGGAGAGGAACACTCACGCACACTCTTTCGTCCTCACACCTGCCACATGTTGATGCACGAATGGTGCAGATGAATTTACCTATCTCAAAAATGAACAACGCAGTCAGGTCAGCACTTGCTGATATGACATTTTCACTTCACGTCATAGCATGCTCAATATTCTTCTTCAAACACAGTGCATTACCGGTTCCTCTGCATATTTTTCAAAGTTGAAAGTACTTTTATCAAATAATCAACATTTTATGTTTTGATATATACACAATGCTTTTTAAATTTTTCTGTGGAATTACACCTAAGAGAGTATTAAAGTGGAATTTATGGAATAAATTAACTATTGGTCCTATGCATATAATCACCATCTGCAGGCTGAAGCTGAATAAGATCAGGCGGGGGCTGCAGGAGGAGAAGGGGAGGTGGGTTAACCCTGGGCAGAGGGAATGGAATGTACAGGCAGGAAAACTGAACTCATGGGAGCACATGTATTATACAGATGTGGGTTCACTGCAACATACACGCTGCACCCATGTAATGTCGTAACGCAAGGTGCACACACGGGTCTCTGACACTTACTTGTCATGGACGGCTGTCCCCAGGCTGACAGCACAGAGGTGATCGTCACATCCCAGAAAACAGGGGAGGAAGGTGATTATATTAGATGAAGATCTGATGGAATTGCATCCACATCTCATTATAACAAAGAAGATGGCACTGAGCCTTTGCCTACAATGTCCACCCCATCACCAGATGAGTCCAGGCAGGAGGACAGCAGAAGGTCATAAGCAAAGGGGACTGAGAAAGTCCCTCACCTTCGTCCAGGTGTCTACATGGGCAGAGCGTGAGACACAGTCCAGGGGAGCACTCACCACAGGGGTCATGTCTAGGGAAGCCTCCTCCTCCAGATCCCCCACTTTCTAGAAGATGGAGTTGAAGATAGAATAGCTATGGGGGAAAAGTAAGTTATCTTAGAAAAACTAACAAAGAAAAACTTGAATATCATTGATTCACTTGCACACTTACGTGAGGGGCAGACTGGAAATCAACTATGTTGTTGGTCTCTGGCCTTAGATAAGCCTCTCTTTGACACAAACACTAATTCCCACAGGTTCCCTCTATGCAGACATCACTGGGCTCTGCCCTGTTGGTAATGGGAAAGCAGTGACCAGTCACCAGACCTTCCTGAGGATCCTGATCCTGGAAACATGAGGTCACTCCCTCTCCCACAGGAGACTGTAATTGCACAGGATAGAAAGGGTTGACTTGTGATTATTTGTCCTCAGAGACATCAGAGTTCAGAACACAATCACGATCCCAGAAGTGATCAGGGAAAATAGATGAAAAGCAGCCCAGAAAACAATAGAAATTATCTTATCCTCCATGAACACCAGCAGAGCGTAGACAAGGATCAAGGGTCTGTATTGCCCCCTGGAGTTTGAGTCACTTGTGTCCTGAATATCTGGTGTCCTGAGTGTCTGGTATCATGAGTGTCTGGTATCATGAGTGACTGGTGTCCTTAATGTCCAGTGACCTGAGTCTCCATTGACCTGAGTCTGCTGTCCTGAATGTCTGGTGTCCTGATTTCCCGGAGTTTGATCCTGGGAACAGCAATAAAGAGAAAAGGCACCACAGGAGATTGAGAAACTCGAGATAGTATAAGAAGACAGGAAAGCTGTGGTCAGGGAACCAATGATCTCTCTCTTCTCTTGGACTGAAGGCCCTGACCATCCTTGTCTCCACTTATTTATTGGGATCATACACAGCATTGCTTCAAGCAGCTTCTGTAGGCAAGTATATAGTTACATTAGATTGCTTATACAGCCTTTGCTCTCTAACAAAAAAACTCTAACTTCTTTTGGCAGGCAAACAGTCACAGACACACCATCCCAGTGTTTTCACAGAGTGGCTTTTACCAGGTGTCCTGGGTCTGGTGTCCTTGACACCAGCTCCAACTCTGACCTTGCTGAGTTTTCTGCCCCCAACATTGTTGTTCTGAGTGTCTGGTGTCCTGATTCTCTGGTGTCCTAGTGTCTGTTGTGCTGAGTATCCAGTGTCCTGAATGTCTGTTGTCCTGAGTGGTGTCCTGAGTGTCCAGTGGCTTGAGTCTCCATTGTCCTGAGAGTCCGCTGTCCTGACTGTCCAGTGACGTGAGTGTCTGGTGCACTCATGGAGCCGCTACACCCATTTCTCTGGGAGTTTGGTGTCTGGGCTCACACTGATGATCCTCACTTACCATCTTGCTCGATAATACACTTTAGTGTTTTCAAGTCTCACTATTCAGCAGTAATTTGATTTGAAGATCTGAAGGCAGGGAAATTCTGTACCTGCCAGTGAAGGGAAGTTCTGGTCTCTGCTCACAGAGGACTGGACCCAGGCTGCCCGCCAACTTCCCTTCACTGGAAAGAAGCAAAGTCAGCTAGCGCTGTGGAACACAGCACCTTTCCTCCACAATAGGGCGCCTCAGCGTTAGATTCATCCTCAGAGGATGATTCAGGGGCTGATTAGGTCATTTAAAGGTAGGAAGAAATCTCACAGAAAAGAAAAGCAGCAGAGAAAAATTTAAAGCAGAGAAGAAAGCTATGCCAACATATAAAATCACAATAAAACATATAAAATCACCAATAAAATCACAATGGTTCCCCAAAAGAACATGTTATGGATCTCCAGAAAAGACCTCCATTAAATTGATTGTGACAAACAAGAAAGAGTTCAAAATAATAGGTACACAAATGCCGTGTGAGACTAAAGAGAAAATGCAACTCACCAAAGGACATTTTTAGACTCAGGTAAATTGAGTCAGATCAAAGGGATGCTTCAACAGATAGACTGAGGCCATGAAGAAAGTCCTAGCAGTATCGCCAGAGATGAAAGATGAAGTCAAGATACCAAAGATAAAAATGGGACGCTCCATAAGGAGACTCAATATCTAAAAGGAATTAATATCAGAAACTGAAGACTAGTTACCAGAGGTAACTCTTGCAGAAGACAAGAGATAAACTAGAGTAAAAATAAAAAAACCCTAAAGAATTATCAGCACTTATGAGAGAACATAAGATGATAGAGTCCCAAAAGGAGAGGAGAGGGAGGAAGGAGCAGAAAGCTTATTTGGAAAATTAATAGCAGGGAATTTCTCACATCTGTTTTACAATTTAACTTGAGATCCAAGACCTAGGAAATTCTGAAATTTGAAAATGTAAAACACCTGTGAAAGATACATCATGTGATAGTAGAAAAAGTCAGTTACAAAGAAAAACTACTCAAGGTGATTAAAGAAATTAAAATTGCAACCTACAAAGATACAACCATTAGGTCATTAACAGACTTGATACAAGAAACCCTACAGGTCAGGAGAGAGTGAAATGATTCTTGAAAAATATTAAATGATAAATATGACCAACTGAAAACTCTGCCATGTAACTATGGTTATTAAGGACTTAGTTTTAATGGGATATACCCATTCACTGCCCTGCATGCTGTTTCTCTCACTCAGGATGCAGCAGATGCAGATCTAAGGATCCTTTTGTCTCTTCACTGGTCAGTCTCTACATTCTTTCTGTTGGGGTTTGAGTTTTGTCCAATAGTAATAATACTGCTGTTAGTACCCTCCTGTGTGTCCTTTGGGGCCTTGTACTACCTGGACTCAGCTCCAGGACAGGACTGGTCAACTGATAGTCTCACGTTTGTTACATGTCCACCATGTGATGACCCCCATTGTGACTGAGTCTCCCTCACAGTGAAATGCTGACATCTCAGAGATGAAATCAGTGAGTTTGACCAGTGTGCACATTCGTCTTAGACCCATGTGCTCTCCGCTATAAACCCCATGGAGTATCTGAGACATCCCCCATTCTAGAAAGATCTGTACTGTGTCCTTGCAGATGCCCTCTACTCTCTCATAGGCAGAAACCATTCTGATGTTTTCTCATGATTTCACTGTTGTCCTTTCTTCCACCACAGCTTAATTTTCCCTGCCTCTGGCCTTCATTCCCTGGAACCATTTTATACACATATGTGTCTGATTTGTGTTGCTTTTATAGTGTTTCAGAGATTCGTCTGTATTTTTATTGCATCAGCTATTTGCTCCATTATTTGCAGAACAGTATCTTACAATATTAATAAAAACACAATTTGTCTTTTGTTTTCATCATTCCCTAGTTGATAAATATGTTTCCAGTTTGTGTACAAAAACAGTTTTGTGAACATTTTCAGCTAGTTGTAGATTTTTTTGTCTATTTTATTTGTATTTTACTTGCATTTCATTTCTCCTCCATAAGGGTGGACATGAAGTTTCTGCATCCTGAGGTAATGTATTTCTATCTCTAGGAGCTGCTAACTGGTTTTCAAAATGGTTGGAGGATGGCTATGTTTAATTCAAAAAAGAAAATCAGAGATATCAGTAAATATCAAGGAGAGTGAATGAACAATAAGAATATTTTTCCAATAAAGTTTCAAATGGAAGTGATCTTTATTGCAACAAACATTTCTTGTTGATATTAATGCTAATCTAAAGTTCTATTATAATTGAAGGTAGGAACTCTCTAAAAAGGACAAGTGCAAAGTTACTATTAAAAAAATCTTACATACAACATCACAGAAAAAGAAAACTAAACAGAAACATCTCTAATATAGAGATTTATAACAGATTATACACCTGAGTAGCAGTTGAATCCACCCAGGTTCACATCTAGAGAAAAAAAAATGTTAATGCTATTTCCCCACCTTACTTCATGCCCGTTTGTTACTCAACTTTACCCGTCTTCGACTTTCCAATAAAAATAGTCACCAAAAGAACCATCAATCTGAATGATGCAGCATGTTGCAAGATATTCTAAAATAAATTGCATCAACTATGTGAAAAATCATACAGGAAAGAGTGACATTCATGACAGAAAATAAGTTTAGAGAATAAATGTAACTAAATTAATGCCATGAAAAGTTATGTTTAAAACTAGGTATTTCCATGAGGAAAATTAATTTTAATTGAATTAATTAATTAATTGATTTTGTCACCTGACAATTTACTGTATACATTGATTAGTTCTAAGTAGTTCTTGACACTGGTTTTAAATTTGTATATATATATAAATATATATATATAGTTATGCCATCTACAAATAGTGATAATTTTTCTTCTTCCTTTCTAGTTTGGATTCCCTTTGTTTCTTTTTCTTGCCTAATTTCTCTTGCTAACACTTTCAGTGCAATGTTGAATAACAATTGTGAGAGTAGATAGCCTTTCCTTTCTCGTAACCTTGGAGGAAATGCTTTCCATTTTTCACCATTGACCATGATGTTGGCTGTGGGTTTGTTGTATGTGACCATTATTATGATGAGGGATGTACCTTCTCTCTCCATTTTATTCAGAGTTTTTTTTATCATAAATGGGTGTTGGAACTCGTCAAAATCTTTCTCTGTGTCTATTTATACGATCATGAGGTTTTTCTCCTTGCTCTTGTTAATAAGGTATATGACATTAATAGATATGTGTGTGTTGAACCATCCTAGCAGCCCTGGGATAAATCCCTCTTGGTCATGATGGATGACCTTTTAAATGCATTGTTGGATTCTGTTTGAAAATATTTTGTTGGGAATTTTTTCATCTATGTTCATTAGGGATATTAGTCTGTGATTTTCTTTCTTGGTGATGGCTCTATCAGCTCCTGACATCACTGTGATGTTAGCCTCACAGAAAGGGTTTGGAAGTCACCCCTGTTGTTCAGTGGTTTGGAAGAGTTTGAGAAGAATACGTATCTTCTCTGAAGTTTTGGTAAAACTCATTAGAAAAAGATCTTGTTCTAGTTTTCAACTTTAAGGAGACTTTTAATTACCTCTTTAATGTCTTCACTTGTAATTTTTCTTTCAGGTGTTCCAGCTCTTCCAGGTTCATTCTTGGCAGACTATCTAAAATTTTGTCCATGTTCTCAAGTTGGTCCTTTGTTGACACAGAATTGTTTATAGTAGTCTCATGATATTTTGTATTTCTGTGGTATCTGCTGTCATTTCTTCCCTTTCATTTGTTTCCAGTTATGAGAGATTTTTCTCTTTTCTCTTTGAGAGCCTAGCCAATCATTGTCAATTTTATTTGTTCAAGGAACCAATTATGTGTTTCATTGTACTTCTGGATTCTCTTTGTTTTCTTTTTATTTCTACTTGAGTTTTTATTTCCTTTCTTCTATGAATTAGTGGATGCAATTTTATTCCTCTAGTTTTAATTGTAGGATTATATTTTTTATTTTTATCATTTCTTCAGATGGACCTGTACTATGATGATCTTTCCTCTTAGTAATGCTTTTGCTGCATCCCTTAGATCCTGGTAGCTCATGTCTTAATTTGCATTCATATCTAAGTGTATTTTAAGATTCTCATTGATTTCCTCATATGCTCTGAATCATTCAGAAGTATATTGCTTAGTTTCCAATTAATTTAGCGTCCACCAGTTTTCTTTTGGTCCTTGTTTTCAACTTTTAATTCATTGTGGTAGGAGAAGATGCTTCATTTGAATTCAGTTTTTTACATTTGTTGAGGTATGTTTTGTGTCCCAGAGTATGATCTATCCTTGAGAATGTTCCTAGCTCACCTGAGAAGAAAGTGAAATCTGTAGTCATTGTATGACGTGTTCAGCATATGTCTGTTAGACCTGTCTGTTCCAGAGGATCATTGAAAGCTTCTGTCTCCTTGTTAAATTTCTTTCTGCTTGATTTTACATTGTTGTGAGTGGGGTGATGAAGTTCCCCACAATTAATGTGTTGCTGTCGATATCTCTTGTCAATTTTAATAATATTTGCTTATTACATTTGAAACATTTCACTGCATGGATATAAGTTTACAAGCATTATGTCTTCTTGTTGGATCGACCCTTTAGTCATATAATGTCCAACTCTGTCTTTTATGCTCTTTAGATGGAAGTCTGTCTTATCCAATATAAATATAGTTGTTCCTGGTCTTTAGTGGTTGCCATTTGACCATAGGTTTATTGTCCATCCATTGACTTTGAGCTTTTATTTAGCTTTTGAATTAAGGTTGATCTCTGGAATACAGCACAAGTTTAGGTTATGCTTTTTAATCCATTTGGCTACTGTGTGTCAATTTACAGGTGAGTTTGGTCCAATAACCTTTAGGATGATTATTGATATTCAGCTGTTTAGTGCCATTTTGTAATTTTTTGTGTGTTTTTCCAGACAATTTATTTGTTCATTCCTTTCTCTTCATAGCTGAGTTGGCCTTAGTTAAGCTTTAATTGGCATTTTTGTTTGTTATCTTCTTTATTTTTTCTCTGGAGATAAGATTTGAGGTTACCCTGAAGTTAGCACTTAAAATTCTGTTTATTTTTTATTTTTATTTTAAAGCTGTTTCACCTTAGACTCATTCTAATCATACCCATTTTTCTTCTCTTCTCCCCACTTTATATAGTTACTGCCCTGCTGTTTCGTATGGGATTTCTTTACTCTTTATTGAACATTCTTCCATATATTTTGTAGAACTGGTTTTGTGGTGATGAATTCCTCTAACTTTTGCTTATAGGAAAAGTTTTTTATCGTTCCTTCAGTGCTGAATGATTCCCTGCAGGGTTTAGTATCTTAGCTTGAAAATCTGTTATTTAAGCACATTAAATATATCAGACCAGTCTCTTGTATCCTTTGGAGTTTCAGATGAGAAATCCACTGGTAATACGATGGGGACTTCTCTGTGAGTAACAGCTTTCTCTGACTACTGTTAGAGTCTTTATCTTTTATTTTTGACATTTTGATGACAATGTGTCCCAGTGTAGGGCTGCGTGGGTTTATTCAATTAGAACTCTGAGATTCATTTGTCTGGAGGCTGGCTTCATTCTTTTGCTTATAGAAACCCTCAGCTGTCATCTTTACTGCCCCATTTCTCTATTATCTTTCTGGGACCCCTATGATGCAAATGTCTTCCCTTTTGATGTCATCCCATAGACCTTGAATGCCGTGTTCATTCTTAGTATTCAGGTCTCCCTTTCCAAGTTTGATTGTGTGCATTCATTATCCTTACCTTTGAGCTACTGACTTATTGGAGGCTATGTACTTTCTATTTGAATCCTTCTATTGAGTTATTTAGTTCAGCTAGAATATTCATGTCTTTGATAGCTTACTTCATTTCTTCTCTCATTTTTGTTGTTCTCTTTTCTTCCTCTATTATTTTCATGATTTTCATAAGTATATTTATCACTGTTCTGCTAAATTTATTCTGAGGTAATTTGTATACATCTGTGCTGCCCAGAATTTCCTCTGGCGTTTTAATTAGATCCCTCATTTTCATAAATTTATCAGTGTCTCTGTTCTGTTTGACAATCTCTTTGTGTTTCTGTAGATTACGATTCCTTGCACTGATGGACTAGCGTAGGGTATTGACTTGCACTGAGTAAGCCTGGATCTTGGTTTGGACACTGGGGTTTCTTGAGCTTTGTGGTGTGACCCCTGGTTGGATTTGTTGAATTGCTGTTCTTAACTTTCTGGTGCAGCCAGAGAGTTCAGTCGATGGGATTGGAGTTTGCATGGGGATAGCCTTCCCCTGGCATCCCAGCTCCCAACTACAATGATCACCTTGCTATTAGCCTACAATCAGGCTGCAGTTTCACTTACACCCACAGGGTGGCGTAGTGAGTAGCATTGAACATTTCTCTCTCTGGGAGACCGTCTTCTTTCTGCAAGTCTGAAGGCGGGTTTTCCGGTGGGCGTGTCCTATGGCCCCGCAACAATACAGTACCAGGGTGTGGGGGGGTTGATTCCCCTAGTTGCCTTCTGGACATGGCAGGACCCAGTGGAACTTTCTCACTGGCCTCCCATGAAACCACTGAGACACCTGTCTTCCTGCTGACCTGCACTTCGACCTTCTCCCCCATCCCTGCTAGACAGACTCTCCATTGCTTTCACGATTCCTGGGAAGACGTTTCTTCCCACAGTTCCACCCCTTTCACACCAGCCAGAATCCCGAGTCTGAGTCTGCAGTGCAGCTCTACACCCAGACTTTTTAACCTGCACTTTGTTGTTGTAATTGTTGCTGTGTCTCTGCAGTCTCTCTGCCTGCTCTTCCTCGTGTTTGTTTCTGGAAAACAGGTGAATTCTAGTTGCCCTGTGATCAGGACATGTGTCTTGCTCCTACCAGGTTACGGTCTTGACTGAAAGTCTTATTAACATTTATTGTACTTAGTACAATAGAAAGATTAGTTAGGTGTGTACATATTTATTTGACACTTGTTCAAAAAGCAAAATGATCTCCATTTTATTTCTATCTATTCCCATATATTTTTAATCTTCTGTGCAATAATTTGCCTATATACCAATGTTATATAACACATCCTTGTGCCTTATTTAGTTTGTTATAGGAAATTTGTATTCTGATTCCCTATTTCACACCTCCTGTACCTACATTCAGTAAACACGGTATGTTCTTGTATCTGAGATTTCTGTGTAGTGCTCCTTAGATTCCCTTGTAAGTGAGACATATACAGGGTGTTCTTCCCCAAGAAAAAGAAAGTGTATTCTTCTCAAGAGTACATGGTGCATTCTCAGGGATTGACCACATCTTGAGACACAAAGCAAGCCTCGGAAATATAAAATGACTGAAATCATAGAAAGCATATTCTCTGACCACAAGGGAGTGTAATTACAGATGAACGAAAGGAACAAAACTGGAAGAAACACAAAGGTGTGGAGAAAGTAAAGCACATGCTTCTGAACAGTTCTAGATCATTGATGAAATTAAGCTTAACTGGAAAGAAATGAAACGTGAAGGTGAGCTACCAGAACATATGTGATGCAGTGAACGCAGTTTTTTTAGGAAAGATTGTAGCTTGATGTGAAATCTATGGATACCTGTTGGTGCACCTATTTCAGACACCTGTAGGTGGTGTGTGATGGCATCATGTGCTCTCCAAGGACCTGCATCCCTGACTCTTACGTTCCTGTCTGACCTTAGGAGTCCTTCCTTCTTTGATTTCATTTTTCTCTCTTCATGTTAGTAGACAGACACTCTCCCAATAGTTTTTCGGGTTTTGTCAGCATAAATTAGGAGACTGTACCTTGTATGCTGAAGAATGTTCAGGAATTTGATTCTTTTCACCACAAAAATTTAAAAGACAAAAGTTTCTGCGATCCATTTATCTCTAGGGCCCACCCTAGTGGGGGAGTCAGATCCATGATCTCCAGTTAAACAAAGCCCAAATATATTCCCAGGACCCAGATACACATTATGGGACTGTGAAACAACTAAGATCAATAACTAAATAAAATAAAATAAAAATGCTTCTTTCCTCATTTCTATTTCTGCCATCATGTCTACTCATCTTAATTCTTGCCTGCACCTTTCCTGAAAAATTTTTCTTTGTCTGAGCTGGAATTATTTGTTTGCACATTAAACCACTATCTAACTCTAAAGTTATGCTAATAATGACAAATATATTGATTGATGTTTCTTTTATCATTCACTCAGTGTTTTTGTTGATCTGTGTTGGTGGAGTAGCTTAACTGGCATAGCCATGTCCATTGCAAGGTCCCAGTTTTCATTCGGGTTCATGGGAAACTATAAGGATGATTAACAAAAAGTATTATTTCTCTTCCTCCTCCATCAAGCTTGTCTGTCTTCTTGCCTTCATTCCTACCTGCCCTTTAAAATATTTATTTATTGTCACATACATATTTCACATTTACATAATAGGAATAGCTTCCCCGTATCAATGATCAATCAGAGCCATCAATATCTTAATCAATATTCAGCAGTCTGTGCTCAAACACAAGGGGAATGAAGGTTCCCCTGAATACAGGTCTCAGTTCAGCAGAATTAGGAAGTTATTGCCAACGCTTTTATTTTTGAGTCCTGAAAGCTTCTTCAAACAATGGAAAGTTCAAGTATATGCTTCATAAACAATTACAGGAGCAAATGTGTCATTGTTAGAGAAAATATCCATGAAACCTTCCACGGTCGTTTAAAGAGCCAAGCACTGAAGTAAAGAGTACATCTATAATTTTAGCAATAGCTTCACACATTTAGAAATATAATATTAACCTTTGCCATATGAATAATTTAACTTAAATGACAGCGTTTAATTAATCTCTAATATTGTGAAAGGAACATTAGATTATTTATTCTGTAATATGCTTCTTCAACATTTTCATTGGCATGTCCATATGTAGATGAGAGGATAATGGAATTTCAACGTCCATATAAACCAGCAACTCTCTGCTCTGACTCCAAGAAGAGTCCTATAGTCCAGGTCATCCCAGGGATGGGCTTGTGGAAACCACAGGGTCAGGGAGGACAGGAGGATGAGGAATGTGGACCCTCTGGGTCACACTCAGAGCTGAAGTCCCCACACAGATATGAGCAACACTGTGATGTTCTGAGTGAACTAGTTCACTTGAGTTGACAGGCCCCCTGGTATTACAGCCCCAAGTGCAAATTTCTCAGACCAACAGATCCATATATCTGAGGGTACAGACCATGAGAGAAACAGTTTACAGACCTACCAGAAGAAGGAAGTGGATCTGACACAACCCTAGCCTGTCCAAGTCTGCCCCAGAGGTGGTCAGGGAGCAGGTGGAGGCACTCAGATTGAAACATGGAGTTGTTCCTTTAGGTGAAATCTCCACGCACATCTCAAAAACTCTCTAAGTTTCAGTTTGATATTGGCCATCCATAAACAAGCATTTCTAACAACAAAACCCCAGGAAAGTCACACCTGCTCTGGGCTCATTCTCCACAGGGCCTACCCAACACCAGCTATGAAAAAGGAGCTCAGGCAAATAAAGCCTCCCTGTGTGGTGAAAACCAGACAATCCCCTACCCACAGCTCAAGGACAGAAGCCCAGTCCAGAACCTGGAGTCCCCATTTGTGGTCACACTGACCTCAGACAATTCACCATGGAGTCTGTGCTGAGCTGGGTTTTCCTGGTTGCTCTGCTCACAGGTGACTCATGAGAACAGAGGTCCTGTGTGTGAGGGATGTGGGGAGAGTGTCAGTGGGTGTGTGACAATCTCCTGACCAGGATTCTCTGTGTTTGCAGGTGTGCAGTGTGAGGTGCAGCTGGTGGAGTCTTGGGGAGACGTGGTGAAGCCTGGGGGAGGGTATCTGACACTCTGCTGCACAGCCTCAGGATTCAGCTTCAGTAGATACTGGATGTATGGGATCTGCCAGGCTCCAGGGAAGAGACTGGTGTGGGTTGGTGTAATTGGTAGCAGTGGTGGGAGCACGTACTATGCAGACTCTGTGAAGGGCCGATTCACCATCTCCAGAGACAACAGCAGGAACACGCTGTCTCCACAAATGAACAGCGTGAGACCCGAGGACACGGCCGTGTATTACTGTGCGAGACACACAGTGAGGGGAAGTCAGCGTGAGCCCGGACACAAACCTGCAGGAGACACAGGGGTTGAGGGGGAGCAGGACACCAGATATTCAGGACACCAGAGGGTGCTGCAGACCCACTAAAATTGGTCTACATTCTCAGATGCCACTGGAGGTTAGGTGCTTATTTTCTACAGTTTTTTAGTTCCTCTTCATTTATTTTTGGAATCCTGCAAGCGATTTATGATGCTTTGTTCACTTGGGCAATGCTAAGTACAAAACAACAAATGAACATAGAAGGACACATTCTTATTGTACTAAAGCAGAGTCTGCTGTGTGGGCTGGAATGTCTCTGCTAAATTTCCAGCATCAGGGTCTTGTAGAAATCATGCATCTGATCTTTTATTTACATCAAATTCTGAGCAGGGCTCAGTGGTTGTTACAATCATGTTAATAGTTTAGATTTTGAATTGAACCCAGAACGATGCTGAGACAGTGTAGTATAAAATTATTTCAAACCTGTTATTCCTGTTCATGTAAAGTATGCATGTGAATCAGTGTTCGTCTCATGTTTATTGTTGGTTGTCTGCAATTCAAATTGTACTATCTTTACATTTTATCAGTCTTATTCTGTGAAACACAGGACATGTTGCTGGACAAAACCCCTGGACTGAGTCTTCACCTGGATTCAGGTGTCTGGCTCAGGATCTCCCTTGCAGACACCTGGAGGAGGATGAAGGATTTTCTCACTGAATGTCAATGGGGTCCTCTTTCCTCCTACATAGATTTGTCTGGAGCAAGAGATGGTCATGTCCATTTAAAGGCCAATGGAACTGACTGTGATCACATAGGACAGAATTAACAACATTTGGATTAGCACTAAGCTGGCAAAATATTAATCTTTCAACAAATTTTCATCCTTTATGGACAAAAGCACATAAGTTTCCATCACCATGACCTTATCGTAACATCTACTTTCCATTGGGAAATCTGTTTCCCTATTAACGACTTTTGAGGGAAAGGATGCTCTCCTTTTCCTGTCCCCTCTCATCCACATCCATCACCACAGATCCTGGTACCAATGGGGGTTTGTTATTTCATGTGCTCGTGCTCACATGACCTTAAATAAATATGGTTACTCACAAGTTCGCTTTAATGGAATGTACCCCATTCAATGCTCAGCAGGCTGTTTGTCACTCAGGATGCAGTAGATGTAGCTCTAACAATCCTTTTGTCTCCTCACTGGTCATTTTATACTCTTCTGTCTGCTGGGGTCTGAGTTTAGTCCATTAGCAATAATACAGCTGCCACTAACCTCCTGAGTGTCCTTTCAGGAACTTTTCCTACAGGGACTCAGCTACCAGGACAGGACTGGTCAGCTGGTTGTCTCACGTTTTGTTGCACGTCCATCATGTGGTGACCCCATTGTGACCGAGGCCCCCTCACAGTGAAATGCTGACATCTAGAGATGAAATTCATTGAGTTTGATCAGTGTGCACATTCACCTTAACACACATGTTCCTCGTCTATAAACACCAGAGAGCACCTGGAATCTACCCCATTCTAGAAAGATTTGTACTGTGTCCTTGCAGATGCCCTCTACTCTCTCACAGTCAGAGACCATTCTGATATTTTCTCATGATTTCACTGATGTCATTTCTTCCATGACAGCTTTGTCTTCCCTGCCTCTGAACTTTATGGCCTGAGTCATATTGCATATATTTGTGTCTGATATTTTTGCTCATATAGTGTTTTAGAGATTCATCCATACTTTAGTATTGCATCAGTTATTGATTCCACTATTTGCAGTGGAATTTTATAATATTAATTAAGTGGTATTTTATAATAATAAAGCAACATTTTTATTCTCCAGTTGATATTCATTGTTTTCTAATTTCTGTGCTCACTGAAGGAAGTTTTTGTGAACGTTTTTGTCTAGTTGTGTTTTTTCCTTATTTTATTGGTATTTTTGGAACTGCTTTCATGTCTCCTGAGTAAATATGTAGGGATGAAATGTCTGTGTCACAAAGTAATATATTTCTAAATATAAAAATTGCTAAATGGTTTTCCAAATTGGTTGAAAAATATATTTAATTAAAAAAGAAAATCGGAGATATCAATAAATATTATGGAGAATGAAAAAGTAAATCATCTTTCCATATAAAAGCTTTGATGTAATGCATTTTATTTGCAGCAAACATTCCTTGTTGATATTAATGCCTATGTTAAATCTCTACAATAACAGAAGAGAGGAAACCCCCATTCATAGACAAGAGTGCAGTTACTCTAATAAAACCTGCATACGGCATCACACATAAAAAGGGAAGCAACGATATCTTTAATCCAATAATCAAATATTGAAGCCACTGTCTGAGTATGGAGCACAAGTGATGAACAAGCACATGACAGGTGCTGACTCTGCTGCTCACAGTGACTGACGTCAAACCTGAGATGTCACCTCACACCTGCAAATGGACACTTCATAGACAACAGATAACAGATGTGGTGAGGACATATAGATATGGGCTATGGTGCAATGCTGGAGGAATGTGTCTTGCATGACCCATGTGCAAAACAGGGTGAAGACTCATCATTTAAAAAACAATGTATGATCATGTATCCAACTCCATATTAAAAATCTGAAAAATAAAATGAATACTTTGAAGCCATCATGCATTGCTATGCTCATTGCAACATTTTAAAGAAGCCCCAATCATACAGACTATAACATGCCCCAAAAAGGAAAATGTTAAAAAACATTATTACTACCTATGTATTCATATCAGCACAATGTGATTAATATATTAGTGAAATCACAGCAACATCCCAAGAATTTGTATGAAAAATTCTACTCTCTAATATCGCATTTAGGCAACAAACTCCCAGGACACTCACACCTGCTCTGGACTCACCCTCCACTGGGCCCACCCAGAACCTGCTATGAAGGAGCTCATGCAAATAGGGCCTCCCTAAGTGATGAAAACCAGCCCAGCCCCGACCCACAGCTCAGGGACAAGAGCCCAGTCCAGGACCTGGAGTTCACATTTGTGGTCACACTGACCTCACACTGACTCACCATGGAGCCTGTACTGAGCTGGGTTTTCCTGATTTCTCTGCTCACAGGTGACTCGTGAGAACAGAGGTCCTGTGTGGGAGGAATGTCAGGAGAGGATCAGTGTTTGTGTGACAATCTCCTTATCAGGATTCTCTGTGTTTGCAGTTGTGCAGTGTGAGGAGCAGCTGGTGGAGTCTGGAGGAGATCTGGTGCAGCCTGGAGGGACTCTGACACTCTCCTGTGAAGTCTCAGGATTCAGCTTCAGTATCTACTGGATGAGCTGGGTCCGTCAGGCTCCAGAGAAGGGGCCAGAGTGGATTAGTAGAATTAATCCTGATGGAAGTGGCACATACCATGCAGATTCTGTGAAGGGCCGATTCACCATGTCCAGAGACAACAGCAGAAACACACTATCTCTGCAAATGAACAGCCTGAAACCCGAGGACACGGCCATATATTACTGTGCAAGACACACAGTGAGGAGAAGTCAGTGTGAACCCAGACACAAACCTTCTGCAGGAGGCACAGGAGTTGAGGGGGATCAGGACACCAGGGTCTCAGGTCACCAGGGACACAGTTTCTCTGAACATAATGTCCAGATCAGCAGCAGGTGCAGAGTCTGTGGAGAGAAGTTGCCTCTGGGATTCAGTGTTTCCTTTCTCTTCTTGCTCTGAGCAAAACCCCAAGGACATTCACTTATTTTTTGTCTCTAAGCTCAATTTTTTGTTTATAGGAATAATTATGGAATGATCTTAGCTTGGAGATATGACAGCTCTATTATTTTGTGTCCTTTACTTTTCCATGTTTGTATAAGTTTGGTTTTTCCTTTTTGATAAAATAAGATGCAAATATTATAACCATCTCTGATTTTAATGTTTCCCCAAGTTCCAACAGAATTCTTGAATCTGTTCTGAGTTCACAGTTCCTCTTCAAAAAGCCTTCCCTGTGCACATAGGTGTGATCACTTGCACAGTTTCTGATACGTGTCCACACAGGGAATTTCAGGCTCTGCTTCCCAACCTCAGTGACCACAGTGGTGACCTGTGTATCTTTCCACTGCTTCTGCACCATTTCCTTGTCTTATCTGTTGTATACTGTCTGCATAATCACAGATGCACAGTTTTTCATGGAGTTGGATTACATGATCAACGCCTGTGAGACCCTTCATGACTGTCCTTCAACAACTGAGTGAAGGGTTCTTACTCTGAAACCTCACAGCTCTCAGAACCCTTGTGAATGAGACAGGAAGTCAGCTGACAGACACTGACCCTGTCCTGTGTACTCCGCTCTGGATGGACTCGGAATTTCCCTGAGGGATGAGACCCTTCCTTCCCTCTGTCATTCAGAGGATCCTTCATCATGAGCCTGCAGGTGGGGTCCAGGCCCTGCCTCTGCTATCGCTAAGGATCCCAGAGACACACCTTCATCTGTCATATGTGGTTGTTGCCATGTAGGATTATTCAGTTCCCCTCTTATTTATATAAATATTTCCATTCACTGAGTATAGCTGACACACTCCTCTGCATTTTAAGTGGACAGCATAATGATTTCAGATTCATATACAGACTAAACAATCAAACTTTACTTCCATCTATTTCTAGAAAGGATTTGGCAACACTGATGACATATACGCATATGTACACACTGTTTTTCACTTTGTCCCTTGTCTTATTGACTCTAAACTGGACACTGCTGTTTCTTTCTGATCTTCCTCTTTTTGTCATCCCTGTGTCTCCACTTGTAGTGACACTTTCATCTTTGTATCTGTGATCTTTGTTGTGCTCCATAGATGCTCACACATTTGTGGTCACATGGTGTCTGTCATCTCCGACACATTTCGCTTACCATCTCACACTCAAATACAACCGTGGTGTCACAAGGACAGAATGTCATTTTTCTGTCCCTGGAATGTTCCAGTGTATATACATCATTTCCATGTCTTATCTGCTGTATGTGCATGGTCAGAGATGTGCATGTCTCCACACTGTGTGCATCCACATTTCAGAGAAATACTCAGACATGGAATTGTGGGGACACTGTTATTATTACTAATAGTGATGGGTGAGTCTCCAAGCTCTTGCTCTTGTGTTCATAGTAATTTACACTCCTAACAGCAGTGCATGCATATTCCTGATTTCCTGTGTCTGGACAAGTTTTCTTAGTTTTTTTTCTTTTTTAAAAATGTGTTCTTTATTTTGAATACATATGCTCTCATTTTACATATGATTTCTTTCAGATTGGAAGGGGAAATTATTTTCTAGATACCAAATGCTAAATGAGATATGACCACTTATTTGACCTTCTGAGAAATATTTAAATGATTTATTTAACCTGAAAAGTTTGTGCACTAACCATAAGAAATATTTAAACATCAAATAATTTCATGAAAGTGCAGAAAAGAATTAAGTCAAGAGAAAAAAGAGGGAGAAGGAAGAAGCAGGCTATTCATTTTATTCAGATTTTCATCTTATTCCCTCAGCTCCAGGTCATATAAATTTGTCCCAGATTGTGTACATGGACTGCACTGGGCTAGATTTAACCATTTAACCACCAGGGAAGCCAGAAAGAAACTTAGAGAAATGCAAATATTTAATGAACATAGTGTATTATTTACTTAAAAATTTAGTATGATGAATGAGGAAAATGAAATATTTAAAAATGAAATACTATTATGGGTAACAACAGAAAATATGTACATTGTGACATCAAAACCTTGCATGTGATGCCAGTAAAAATGTTGACTTTGCAATGGTTTCACATATAACTTGTTATCTACTTAAAATAGTCTCTCAGATACGAGCTCTCAATGTCAGCTTCCTGGTGGCTGTGAGCATCCTTCTAACCCCACATGCTGGTCAGGTGAACATTCCCTGTGGGGTTGGGTTAGTGGGATGAGTCTGAGGTTTCTCTTCTCTGAAAACTCTCCTGTCTTTCCTTCTGAGCGACCTGAAAGGGTGACTACAGCGCTGTGTGTGGGTGTTTTGGTTCCTCCCATTGAATGTGTTGTGTTCTAATGCTTTGGGACATGCTGGCCATATAGGCCTACTAAGAAGTGTATACTATAATAAAAACAACAAAACTTCTTCACCAAATATATTGTGCACTTTGTTTTTGTAAATTTTTTACTGTAGTAATTATTCTACACATTAAAAATAATTTTCCATGTAAAAGTTCCCCATTTCTTAGATATATTTAACACACATGCCCTCCACCAAATCACTAAGTCTTCTTCCCCATTGTCCAGTGAGCTCCACCATCATTTGCCCCCACCCACTCCACTACCTTTCAGTAACCTCAGTTGTGTTGCAAATGTTTCAGGGTTGTTTATGTTTCATCTGTTCCTTTATCTCTTCAAATTCTACTTACGAATGAAATAATCTGGCGTTTACTTTCTTCTTTTGACTTGATTCACTTAGCAAAATTCCCTCTATATCCATCCATGTTGATTCAAATTACAGGGTGTCATCTCTTCTAAGGGCTGTGTAGTGTTCCATTGTGTCTATACCACATCTTCTTTATCCATTCATCTGTTGTTGGGCACTTAAGAGATTCTCAGTTCTTAGCTATTGTGAATAGGGATGCAATAAACATGTGGATACTTACATCTCTGTAATGGGTGTTTTTTTGTCTTTTGAGCTGATACCCAGATGTGGAATGACGGGATCATATGGGATTTCCATCTTCAGTTTTTTTGAGCAATCTCCAAACTGTTTACCAATTTGCACTCCCACCAACAGTGCGAAAATACTCACTTTTCTCTACATCCTCACCAGCATTTGTTGTTTCCAGATTTTTGGATGCTGTAAGTCTTTCAGGTGTAAGGTAATATCTCATTGTTGTTTTAATTTGCATTTCCCTGAGAGTCAGCCAGTAGGAACCTGATTTCACGTGCCTCTTGACCATTTGTATATCTTCTTCAGAAAAGTGTCTCTCCAATTTCTCCTCCCATTTTCTAATTGGGTTACCTGTTCTTCTTTTATTGAACTTTATGATTTCTTGGTATATTTTGGATATTAAGCCTTTTCAGGAAATATTGAATGCAAATATCTTATCCCAGTTAGTAGGTTTCCTTTTGGTTTCAGTGATGTCTTCTTTTGTTGTGAGGAAGTTCCTTAGTTTGTTGTAGTCCCAATTGTTTATTTTTCTTTATGTTTCCCTTAGCAGTTAAGTCCCCAAAGCCTTCTCTATGACTGATGTCATGGAAAGTCTTTCCTATGTTGTCCTATGTTGGTTTGTGATCTGATGTCTAAGTCTCTAGTCCATTTTGAGTTAATTTTTGTGAATGGTATTAGAGAGTGGTCTAACTTCATTCTTTTACATGTGGCTGCCCAGTTTTCCCAATACCAATTGTTGAAGAGACTTTCCTTGCTCCATCATATGCTTTTAGATTGTTTTAGATTAACTGACTATGTGAGTGGGTCAGGTTCTCATGATTCATTTCTATTCCTCTGATCTGTACCTCAGATATTATTCCAATGCCACACTATTTCTTTGATCACTATTTCTTTATAATCTAGTTCAAGGCATGCAAGTGTAATCCCTCCCGAGTCTTTCTTTTTTCTAATGGTTGTTTTGGCTATTTGGGGTCTTTTTTTGCTACATACAAATTTTAAGATTTTTGTTCTATTTCCTGGAAATAAGCACACGGGATTTTAATGGGGATTGCATTAAACTTGTATATCGATTTAGATAAGATGGTCAATGGTATTGATTCTTCCCTGCCATGAGCAGTGGATGTCTTTTCATTTCTTTGTGTCCTCCTCTATTTCTTTTGAGAATAATTTGGAGTTTTTTGTTGTATTGATATTTTACTTCCCTTGTTAGGCATTTGTCTATTTATATCATCTGCTCTACTATTATAAATGATGTGATTCTCATGATTTTGTTTTCTTCTAACATGTTGTTTGTGTATAAAAATGCAGCAAATTTTTGGGAATTGATTTTGTAGACTGACACATTATTGTATTCATAGATAACTTCTAGAAGTTTTTATATAGTTTTTGTGATTTTCATTATATAAAATCATGTCATCTGCAAATACTGGGTTTTACTTCTTCCTTTCCAATTTGGATTCCTTTTATTTCCTTTACTTGCCCTATTGCTCGGCTAAGACCTCCAGTATAATATTAAATAGCAGTGGTGAGAGAGGACAACCTTACCTTGTTCCTGACCTAAGAAGCAATGCTTTTAATTATTTGCCATTGACTATGATGTTGTCTGTGTGTTTCATTTCCATTTTATGGACGGTTTTATCATAAATGGGTGTTGGGTCCTGTCAAAAGCTTTCTCTGCATCTATTGATATGGTCATGTAGTTTTTCACTTTACTCTTGTTTATATGGTATATGACATTAATAGATTTACATATGTTCAACCATTCTTGCCTCCCTGTGATGAATCCCCCTCAATCAGGATAGATTATTTTTAATGCATTGTTGGATTTGGTTTGCTAATATTCTGTGGAAAATTTTTGCATCTATGTTGATTAGAGATATTCGTCTGTAATTTTCTTTATTGGTGACATTTCTGTCAGCTTTTGTTATCAGTGTAATAGTAGCCTCATAAAAAGTATTTGGGAGAGTTCCCTGTTCTTCAATATTTTGGAAGAACTTGAGAAGAATAAGTGCTAATTCTTCTCTGAATGGTTATAGAACTCACTGTAGAAGCCATCCATTCCTAGTGCTTTTATTTTGAGGGAGGCCCTTGATTACTTCTTCTGTTTCCCTCCTTGTGATTATTCTTTTCAGGTTTTCTAATTTTTCCAGGTTCAGTCTTGGTTCAGACTATGCTTTTCTAGAAATCTCTCCATGTCCTCAAGGTTATCCATTTTTTGCATAGGGCTGTTCATAGTAGTCCCTTATGATGTTTTTAATTTCTATGGTATCTGTTTCAACTTCTCCCCTTTCATTTATGATTCTAGTTATAAGAGTTTTCTCCCTTTAGTCATTGAGTGTAGCCAATGACTTATCAATTTTGTTTTTTCAAAGAATCAACTTTTTATTTCATTGATCTTTTGTATTGTCTTTTTGCTTTCTGTTGCATTTATTTCCACTCGAATTTTGATTATTTACATTTTCTGCTGATTTTGGCTGCAATTGTTCTTCTTTCTCTAGTTGTTTTAAATGTAGTGTTAAGTTTTTTATTTGCAATTTTTCCTGTTTCTTGAATAGGCCTGGATTGTGATGATCTTTCCATTTAGTACAGCTTTAGCTGCATCCCATAGATTCTGGTACCACCTGTCCTCATTCTCATTTGTCTCTAAGTGTATTTTAAGTTCCTTTTTGATTTTGTAATTTACCCAGATTCATTCAGAAGCATATTGTTTAGTGTCCTTTAATATTGCTTCTTCCAATTTCCTTTTTGTAGTTTTCAACTTCTAGTTAAGTGTGGTAAAAGAAGTTGCTTCACTTAAATTCAGCCTTTTTAAATTTTTTGAGACTGTTTTGTGTCCCATATAATCTATTCTTCAAAATGTTCCATAGAAACTTGAGAAGAAATTGAAATCTTTAGACATTGGATGAAGTGTTCAGTATATGTCTGCTTTGTGGATACCCTGATTTAAATTTCTGTGTTCGTTTCCTATTTTTATTTGAATACACGTTAGTATTAAATTTTTTATAACCATAGACACTTTTATTCTTTGCTCCTCCCTATTTTTATATTATTCTTACTGTACTAAGTGGGTTTTCTTTACACTTTATTGGACATCCTTCCATATATTTTGTAGACCTGGTTTTGTGGTGATTAATTCCATTAACTTGTGCTTATAGGAAAAACTTTTTATCATTCCTTCAGTGCTGAATGATAATCTGAAGGATTTAGTATCCTAGGTTGAAAATATGTTACTTTAAGCATATTACATATATTAGGCCAATCTCTTGTGGCCTTTGGAGTTTCAGTTGAGAAATCTGCTAGTAATACGATGGGGACTTCTCTGTATGTTACAGTTTTCTCTGACTACTTTATCTTTATTTTTGACATTTTGATGACAATGTGCCTCAGTGTAGGGCTTTGTGCTTCTTTTATTAAGAGCTCTGAGCTTCCTTGGTCTAGAGGCTGGCTTCATTCTTCAGGTTAGGAAATCCTCAGCTATTATCTCTTCAAATATATTTACTGCCATTATTTCTCTCTCCTTTCAGTACCTCCATGATGGAAATGATGCTCCTTATGATGTCATCCCATAGACCTTGAATGCTGTGTTAATTCGTGATATTAGTGTCTCACTTTCCTAGTTTGACTGAGTGCATACCTCGTCCTTAACTTTGAGCTACTGACTTATTGTAGGCTCCTTCCTTTCTACTCCTGAGTCTCTCCATTGAGTTCTCTAGTTCAGCTATCATATTCATTTCTTTCATATCTTAATTTCTTCTCTCATTTTTGTTGTTCTCTTTTTCTTCCACTATTGTTTTCATAATGTCCATGAGTACGTTTATTTCTATTGTCCTAAATTGTTCCTTAGGTAGTATGCATAAAACTGTTTTATTCAGATTTTCTTCTTGTATATTAATTGAATGTATCGTTTTTCATATATTTCTCAGTGTCTTTGCTCTGTTTGACATTCTCTATGTTTCTGTGGATTAGTGTTTCCTGCAGTGATGGCCTTGTGTGGGGCATTGTTTTGCACAGAGTAAGCCTAGACCTTGATTTGGACACTGGGATTTCTTGAGTTTTGTGGCATCGTCACTGGTTGGATTTGTTGAAGTTCATTTATAAAACTTCCATTGGGGCTTGAGGTTCCGTCTGTGGAGATGAAGTTCGTGTGGTGGATGCAGGAACTTCTCCCCAATGTCCCAGCTCCCAGCCGGAATGAACACCTCTCTGTTGGCCCACAATCAGCAATCAGTCTGCAATTTCATCTACACACATGATGTGGCCATAGTATGCAGTGCCGACTCTCCCTCTGGGTGACTCACTTCTTTGTTTAAGTCAGACGGTGGGATTTCTGGTGGGCAGGTCCTGCAGGTCCAGGACAATATAGTGCCAGAGGGTGAGGGTGGGTGATTCCCCTAGCTGCCTTCTGCTTATGACATGGCCCAACATAATTTTATCAAAAGGCCTCCCATTCAAACCACTAGGACATTGGTGACTCTTCTATCCTGTGACTCAATTCTGTACTCTGTTACTGCTCAGAAGACTCTCCATTGATGTCACGATTCCTGGTAGGTTTGGTTCATCTCACTATTCCACCGCCTCTGCTACAGGCAGAATTCCTAGTCTGGGTCTTCAGAGTAGCTCTGAACCTGGGAGTTTTCACCTACACTTTGTTGTGATTGTTGTTGTGTCTCTACAGTCTCTCTGCCTGCTTTTCCTCAGTGTTTGTTTCTGGAAAACAGGTGTCTCCTACTTTCTCTGTGAGTCTCACTCCTATCAAGCTACAGACTTAACTGGAAGACTTTTTGACATTTATTTGTACTGAGCTGAGGGAAGTGAACTATGTTATGACTACCTCTATAAGATATCTTGATGCAGAAGTTCTCTTATGATGATAAAACAAAAGACTGTCTTTACAAGATATCCTGAAGCAGAAGGCATAGTACCTAATGATTACAGCCTTTCCTTGCTAGGTATTGTATTTTCTCATTGTAACCCAGCCCTATAAAACAAATCAAGGAGCCTAGGTTGAGGTCGCTGCTCTTCAACCAGAGAGCAATGTCCCAACTGGCCCCCTGCTCTTCCAGATGTATATTGTCTGTCTGTAGGCTCCTGAAGACCCCTCTCAGGTACCCTTTCAAACAACTGCAAGGTCCCCGGCAATTGGTGCCCAAATAGGGACCCAAGAATGGGGGAACTTTAAGAATTCAACAGAGCATGCTCCTGAAGGTATGCACACGCTGGACAAGATCCAAAGTCAGGTAGGAGCATATTTAATTTATACTACAGTAAAAATGGAGAATCAGGTTCTTCAGAACCCTCTAGGTGTAGATGCTGCACAAATAGAGCAAACTGCAGGTTCTTTGGAGAGAACCTTCTATGTGCAGATGTTGAAATCTATGATGTCAGTTAGAGGCAACAAGATTCACACTGTACAAATAGAGTAATTCTTAAATCTTATGCAGCAAATTTTCCCCTGGTTTCCTGAGGAAGGGGCTGTAAATGAGGCTCCTTGGATGAAAGTGGGGCAGCAGTTATGAGAACATTATACTGCTGAGGGCCCTCAGGGTGTTCACCTTACTACTTTTACTTTTGAGGTTTTAATAAGAGATTCACTTGATGCTCAAGGAGAGAATGTAAAAGCTGAAGGCAAGAATGGGTCTTTAGTGGCTGCATAGAGGGCTATACCAACCTTCAGCCCACTGTGCTGCCTGAAAAATACCAGGAAATGGGTACAGATGAAACACCACCATCTGACATGGCTAGGGAGCTAGAAAATATGGCTCTGCAATTTGATAAATGAAAGCAGGCTGAAGATTCTTATGGGGAAAATGAAATTTTTAGAGGAGAAGGAGGACTCTACCGAAGCAGGGTTGCTGCTGCGATTTTCACAGACTGCAGGCAGCAGAGCTCTTCATCAAAGAGCAGTTAAAGGCAGGGCATATTCAAGGAAATTTGAATTCTTGGAATGCTCCTTCCTTTGTCATTCCTAAGAAATCAGAAAATTGTAGGTTGCTGCAAGACCTAAGAGAGATAAATAAAACAGTACAAGTTTATAGTTACATTGGATTTGCTTATGCAGCCTTTTGCTCTCTAACTTCAGAATTTTATCTATGTTGCTTTAGGGAGTGAAACAGTTACAAGAACACTAAGTTCTTTTCCACAGAGGCCTACTACTCTTGGCCTGGTATCTGCCCCCAACAGTTTTCCTTTTTTCTTTCTTTATTCTTTTACTAAGTTTTTTGTTTTGTAGCTTGAGCAGTAACAATGGCAATAAGTGCAGCCATCTTCATTTGGGTAGAAATTCAGGTTTTTGTGGCTAATTCTCCAAACTGTACAGAGAAATTAAAAAAACAAAATTGATACAGGTAAAATAGCAATCAGGGTGCCAACTATCACCCTCAGATGTTGCAGATGGTTGAGAGCTGCAAGATCACTCACAATGTTTTCCATTAAATCAGTCCTGGAAATCAGCTCTGGCAAGTGGATGCTACTCACATTCCAGAAATCGGCAGGATGCGATGGGTTCATGTCTCTATAGACACTTACTCTTGCTATATCTTTGTTACTTACCAAACAGCAGAAAGTGCTAAACATGCTATTACTCATTGTTTAACAGCCTTAACCAGTATGGAGAAGCCTGAGCAAATCAAAATTTACAATGGTTCAGCTTATACCAGTGCTAGTTTTGAAAGCTTTTGTAAGCAGTTTGGAATTTCACACAAGACAGGTATTCCTTATAATTCCCAGGGACAAGCTATTGTGGAAAGAGCCAACTGAACTCTCAAAACACAACTAAAAAAGCAAAAAAGGAGAGACATAGAAGTTTTTACACTCTCACCCTCCAATAAATTAAATTTAGCTCTTTTTACTTTAAATCTTTTTTTAATTGTAATGATTAAGGCATGGCTGCTGCCAAGCAGCATTTTGGAATGCTGACTCAGAAAGCCATGACATTGGTTAGGTGGAAAGATCTCATCATGGGGCAATGGCATGGGCCAGATCCAGTTATTATGTGGAGATGGGGATATGCTTGTGTTTTCTTGAAGGTACCAAAAGACCTGTCGGGGTTCTGAAGTGAGAAGTATGCCATTTCACCCAGTAAAAGACAGTAAGAAGAAGGAAAAATAAATTCTCCACTCTATTCAACCCGAGGAAGAGACATAATGCTACTCTTGCTGTAGTTAAGTATAATGGCTACTAATAAGCAGGGGGAACTTTATTGGACCTTTTTCCCAGACCCTCTGATTATTTTTTCCAACCTCGTGGGATGGTCCTTCTATTCCAGTGTATAGCAATGAAACACGAATGATGGGAGATCAATCTGCTATTCATATCACCCCAGAGTCTTGAGGAGGCTTTAATTTCTCTGGTTTAAGCCAGAGAACCTGTTTGCCTTTCTTCTCAGCCTAAAACCGCTTGTCTCCAGTTGACTCAAGAAAATCAGATATCCTATGGAGGAAGCAAGTTTGTTAAATTAACTGGTCCAGGGAATATTTTTAAATAATATGCGGACTATCTCAAAATGGGGTTTTCCTAAAACCTCACGGGTACTGCCACAATGTTATCCTTCCATTACTGTCCTAACAGGACCAATGTGGAATTGGGGGAATTTCCTCCATGGCTTGAATGTGCTTATCCTTTGCGTGTTGAACTTAATATCCCAGGAACTGACTACTTATTGTATGACTGGTCCCATAAAGTGGATACAAATCATCCTCACTCTTTACTTATGTCTGCTGGAGGATTTGTGAGCAATATTTTTACTCATGGTGATCACATGCAGAAGAAAATTTGGTGCCTTGAAGCTGCTTTATGCTTGGTAAACTTTCCCACTCCGGGTACACAAGATGTTACCAAGTTCTCCTATGGCCTTCAGGATTGTGTTTCACCTCCCTATGCTATTGTGGTGGGTGATAGCAAAATAATTTCCTCTGCATCCCACTTATATACCATCTCACATAAACTGTAATTTGACTAATTGTGTTTCTTGATTTAATGAACAAGATGATTTGCTGGTTGTCCATCAACCTCCTTTTGTTAAGTTTCCTGTTAATCTTTCAGGTCCTTGGTCCACTGTAACTGCTGCTATGGCCTTGGCACAGAGCATTCAGGATTCTCATTTTGTCAATGCCCTAGCCCATAATACTGCTATTGCTCTTAGTGCCCAAGAACATATAGATGTAAAATTAGAAGCTACATCAAATGTTTTAAAATTTCTAGTAGTGAGCCTTGAGAATCAATTAGAAGTAGTAAAATTTCACCAACAACTCTGATGCCATGCAGAATTTGCTTACATTTGCATCACTCAAGCTTGCTATAACAATAGCCAATGGGATTGGACTCAAAGTCTCACCTTTTAGGGATATGGTATCATGCAAGTATCAGTCTTGATCTGCATCAGCTGCAAGCTGAAATCTATGACATCTGGGAAGAAAGTCCCCATAGTTAATCCCGCTATTTGGCTCAGCAATTGCTTAATGATTTAAAGGGTTTTAATCCTTTTAATCGTTAAAACATAGGTTTTGGTATCTAACCAGAATTTTTGGCATGTTCTTGTTACTCTTGCAAGTTTTCTCCTTAGTCTGCCATCAAGTTCAAGGAGAGCTGAATCAGACAAGGATGCATGTTCATTGCCTGAGATTAGAAAATGAATCAGAGACAGAGCACAGGGCATAAGACTCCTTCTCCTTCTTTTTCCTTCTTGCAGAATTAAGCATTTGCTGCTGTCTGCATAAGCTAAATAGAACCAGGATGGTTGAGAGCTTTTTCCACCTTAACCAGAAGAACGTAACCCAGTCTGTCTGGAAGTTCAGTCATAATGCAGAAATATGGCCCCAGAAGGCTGGTTAGTCAATGACTGGTAAGAGTCTTAGAGGGGGCCAAGCTAAGACAGGCACAGTTGCAGGAGGCCCAAAGCAGAGCTCTATAGCTCTGTAGCGAGTGCTTTGCTCCATCAGGAGATGAAAAGGAAATTGTCAGATGCAAGGTTACATGCAAAGCTTGAGTCTTGTTGCACACATCCGGTTATGCATATGCTTAATGTCACTGCTTATCAAGAGATAAAAAGGGGGAGATGATGTAAGCAAGCTATTTTATGACTGTCTCTACAAGATATCCCAAGGCAGAAGACATAGTAGCTAATGTTTACAGTCTTTCCTTGCTTGGCATTGTTGTATTATCTCATGGTAACCCAGTCCTATAAAATAAATCAAGGTGCCTAGGTTGCTGCTCTTAAACCAGAGATCAGTGTCCCACTGGGCTCCCTCTTCTCTGGATGTATGTTGTCTGTCTGTCTTTAGGATCCTGTAGCGCCCTCTCAGGTACCCTTTAAAATAGCTGCATGGACCACAGCACTGAATACAATAGAAAGAAGATTAAATTACTTAGGTATACATCACATTTATTTGACACTTGCTCACAAAGTAAAATGAACTCAGTTTTATTTCTATCTATTCAATATATTTTTCAATCTATGGTGCAACATTTTCCCTATATATCCAATGTTATATAACACATCCCTGTGTCTTATTTAATTACAGTAAATTTGTATTCTGATGCCTTATCCCATCACCTCTGAACCTACACTCAGTAAACAGTCTCTCTTGTATCTGAGATTTCTATTCAGTGCTCCTAGATCCCCCTGTATCTGAGATATATGCAGGGTGTTCTTCGCAAAGGAAAATAAAATGTATTCTGCTCGAGAGTACATGGAGCATTCTCAGGAACAGACCATATCTTGAAAAACAAAGCAAGCCTGAGAAATATAAAATGATTGAAGTCATAGAAAGCATATTCTCTGACAACAGGGGAGTGAATTAGAAATGAACCAAAGGAACAAAATGGGAAGAAACACAAGTGTCAAGAAAGAAAAGCACATGCTTCTGAACACTGCTGGATAATTGATGAAATTAAGACTTAACTGGAAACAAATAAGTGTGAAAGTGAGCTACCAGAACATATGAGATACAGTGAACACATTTTTATATGAAAATTTTTACAAGATCATCGAGCACTCTCCTGCTGTCTAGGTCAGATTATATATTGGTGAAAGCTCTTGGACACCTCTTGGTGCACCTATTTCAGACACACGTGGTGTGCGATGGCATCATGTGCTCTCTGAGGACCTGCATCCATGACCCTTGCATTCCTGTCCTGACCTTAGGATTCCTTCCTTCTTTTATTTCGTTTTTGTCTCTTTTCATATTAGTAGACACATGCTCTTTCTATTGTTTTTAGGGTTTTGTCAACATAAATTAGGAATCTGTAGCTTCCATGTTGATGAACATTCTGGAATTTCATTCTTTTTCAGTAAAAATTTAAAGAAAAAGGTTTCTGTGATCAAGTTATTTATGGGGCAAACACGGTTGGAAGAGGACTCGGATCCATGATCTCTGGCTGAACACAGTTCACATATATTCCCAGGACTGTGAAACAACTAAGATCAATAACCAAATAAAATTAAAGTGTTTCTTTCCTCATTTCTATTTTTATCACCATGCCTAATCATCTTAATTCCTGCCTGAACCTTTCTTCAAAAATTATCTCTTTGCCTCATTTCAGGAATTATTTATTTACATATTAAGCCATTTTCTAACTCTAAAGTTATGTCATTAAAACTATAAATATATTAATTGATGTTTCTTCCATCATTCACTCTGTGTTTGTTGGTCTGCCCTGGTGGATTAGCCTAGTGGCAAAGCCATGTCGATCCCAAGGACCCAGGTTTATTTAGGTTCATGACAAGCAACCAGGATGATCAACAAAAAATAATATTGTCTTTCTCTTCTTTCATCCAGCTTGTCTGCCTTCTTACCTTCATTCCTGCTTGCATGTGCCCTTTATAATACTCATTTATTGTCACATACAATTTCACATTTACATGCTAGCAAAACTTTCTTCACATCCATTTTCAATAAGAATCGTCATTATCCATTCAATGTTCAGTAGTCTGCACTCAAAGACCAGGAGAACAAAGATTCCCTTGAATACAGGGTCAGCTCAGTAGAATTAAGGATTTTTTGCCAATGTTTTCTTTGTGGATCCTGAAAATTTCCAACATCTAGAGTTCAAACATGTATTTCATAAACAGTTATAGAAGCATAATATTCCTCATTAGAGAAAATAGACATTAAATCTTTCATACTTTCTACAAGCCAAGCATTGCAATAAACTTTACATTTATGATTTTGTCAATTGCCTTATGCATTTGTAAGAATCTGCTTTTACCAGATGTATGTTTTACTTTAGCAGAGAGTATTTAAATTAATCCCTGATATTATGAAAGAAGGATTGGAGTATTTATTCTGTAATTTTATCCTTCAATATTTTCCACTGACTTGTCTATATGGAGAAAAGTTGAAAGTATAACCTCAAGGTTCAACGAAACCCTGATTCTCTCCGTGACGCCAGGAGATGGAGCACTACAATCCCTTGTTGTTGCAGGGATGGACTATGTGGATCTCACACAAGCAGGGAGGACAGGCCGGTGAGGATATTGGAACCTCAGGCTAAAATGGAAGGAAAAGGTCCAGCACAGATCTGAGCAGCACTGACTCTGACATTCTGAGTGGACCCAGTTCCCCTCACAGCAAATCACATTTTCCAAGTGCAGATGGCTCAGCCCATCAGATTAATACACCTGAGGACACAGAATCCTCAGTGCAGCAAGATCACACTATCACCTGACACAGAAATGGCATCTTACACCTCCATGGGCATGTTCATTCTGACCCAGAGACATTCAGTGCGCAGGTGTTTAAGGTGAGAAGCTCATGACCAAAGGCAAGGATCATTTCCTCCAGATGTGATAACAAGAAAACCACAGTACAATCATAAGGATCTGTGTGAGGTTGTTCATCTGTAAAATGGTATTTATGAGAATGAAATCCCAAGGACACTCATATTCACTCTGGGTTGAACTTCCCCAGGCCCCACAGTACCTGCTATGAAGAAGGAGCTAATGCAAATAGGTCCTCACTGTGTGATGAAAAAGAACCCAGGCCAGATGCACAGTTCGGGGACAGGAGCCCAGCCTGGGTCCAGGAGTTCCCATTCGTGGTCACACTGACCTCAGATGACTCACCATGGAGCCTGTGCTGAGCTGGGTTTTCCTGGCTGCTCTGCTCACAGGTGACTCATGAGAACAGAGGTCCCGTGTGTGAGGGATGTGGGGAGAGGGTCAGTGGGTGTGTGACAATCTCCTGACCAGGATTCTCTGTGTTTGCAGGTGTGCAGTGTGAGGAGCAGCTGGTGGAGTCTGGGGGAGACGTGGTGCAGCCTGGGGGGTCTCTGAGACTCTCCTGTGCATCCTCAGGATTCACCTTCAGTAGCTACTGGATGTTCTGGGTCCGCCAGGCTCAAGGTATAGTTTAGAGGTTTTTCAAATATGTTACTTGATGAGATTCCGGATTGAATCCCCAAAGATACTGTGGCAGGCTCAATGATTTCTAAAATGAATTATTTCAAATCTATTTCTCCTGCACATATGAAAATATGCACATGAATCAGGACTGGTCCCTTGTTTGCTTGTTAGTTTTCTGCAATTCAAAGTTGCCCACTTTTACCTTTCATCTCTCTTATTCTAGGAAATCTAGGATATGTTGCTCTGGACTAAATCCCTGGGCTGAGTGCTCACCTGACTCAGGTGTCTCCATCAGGCTGTGCCCTGCAGACATCTGGAGGAAGTGAGGAGCTTTCTCACTGAATGTCAACAGGATCCCTGTGTCCTTCTGCACAGACTCTTCTGGAAATAGGGGTGGACACAGGTAGTCAAAGATCAATGGAACTGACTGTGATCATATAGGACAGAATTAGCAGCATTTGGATTATCACTAAACTGGAAAAATATACTTAATTTGACATATTTTTCTTCCTTTGTGGACAAAAGAACGTAAGTTTCCATCACCAGGATCTTATTGTATCATCCGCTTTTCATTGGAGAATCTGTTTCCTAATAATATCTTTTGAAGGAACGGATACTGTCCTGTTCCTGTCACCTCTCACTTATATTCTGTCACCACAGATTCTGGTACCAAAGCGGGATGTCCTTTCATGTTCACATGCTCACGTGAACTTAAATATATATTGCTAATCAGGACTTAGTTTTAACAGTATGTACCCCATTCACTGCCCTGCAGGCTGTTTCTCTCTCTCAGGATGTAGTAGATGCAGATCTAAAATCCTTTTGTATCCTCACTCTTCAGTTTCTGCTTTCTTGTCTGCTGGGGTTTGAGTTTTATCCAATAGTGACAACACTGCTGCCAATACCCTCATGCATGTCTTTAAAGGGCCTTTTCTTATATGAACTCTGCTCCAGGATAGAACTGGTCAGCTGATTGTCTCACGTTTGTTGCATGCCCACCATGTGATGATCCCAGTGTGACTGAGTCCCACTCACAGTGAAATGCTCACATCTCAGAAATGAAATCAGTGAGTTTGATGAATGGGCACATTCACCTTAACATACATGTGCTCTCATCTATAAACCCCAGAGACGACCTGGAACATGCCCCATTCTAGAAAGATCTGTACTGTGTCATTGCAGATGCCCTCTACTCTTTCATAGTCAGAGACCATTCTGATGTTTTCTCATGATTTCACTGTTGTCATTTCTTCCACCACAGCTTCAGTTTCCTTGCCTCTTGCCTTCATTCTCTAGAGTCATATTATGCAGATTTGTGTCTGATTTGTTTTGGTCACATAGTGTTTTAGAGATGCAGCCATATTTTTGTATTTCATCAGTTATTGCTCCATTATTTGCATAGCAGCATCTTATAATATTAATAAAAGCACTCCTTGTTTTTATCATTCCCCAGTTGATAGACATTTGTTTCCAATTTCTATGGACAATGAACAAAATTTTTGTGAACATTTTTGTCTAGTTGGGATTGTTTCCTTATTTTACTGGGATTTATATGGAACTGCTTTCATTTCTCCTGAGTAAATACGTAGGCGTGAAATTTCTGTGTCATAAAGTAATATATTTCTAACTACAGGAATTTCTAAATGGTTTTCCAAAGTGTTTGTAAAAAACATATTTAATTAAAAATGAATATCCGGTATATCAATAAGTATGCATAATGAAACAGTAAAAACAATTTTACATATAAAAACTCTGATGGAATATATTTTAATTGTAACAAATAGTTTTTGTTCATGTTAATGCAAATCCTAAAGCACTACAATAATTGGAGAGGGGACACTCCCTATCCATGGACAAGTGCATTGTCACTCTAAAAGCACCTGGATATGGCATAAGATGTAACAATAATGAAGCAGCAGCATCTCTATTCTACAGAGATTTTGAAAACATAGAAGTTGCAGTTAAATCCACCCAGGTTCGCATCCTCAGGCAGTGCAGAATAACCTAGATAAAAATAAACGTAAATGATTTTTCCTCATCTTTCTCCCTGCCCGCTTGCTACTCAACTTTATTCCTACCTCTGTTTTCCAATAAAATATTCTAACCATTAAGAAATAGCAATCTCGATTGCCTTTCATTTGAAAGTTATTTTATGATAAACAATGAATGGAAAGAAATACGCATGAATAATATGACATCACTAAAAGAAAATAAAGAGGAATAAATGTATAAATTAATGTCATGAAGGACAGTTACTGTTATGTGTCAACTACCCAAATAGCCATTAAGTGTAATCTATATCAATTCCAATAGAAAATTCCATAGAAATAATACTAATATAATACTAATATAATAATACTAATATGATAGGAACAATAATGTTACTAAACACCGAAAGAAACCTTAAGAAAGAAGAAAGTGAGCAAACACAGTTTTTTATTTCAGCATATTACAAAGCTATGATAATCAAAGAAGCACAGTTATGGCATAAAATTAGAATCATGGGGCGATGAAGCCTAACTGAAACATCAGAAAGTCACCAGTTATGTTCAAATATAATTAACATGTGGACAAGACAATAAAATATGGAATGATCTGACCCAAATTTTATGAAGAAAAAAATGCATAACCCCATGATTAAAGTTAAATACAAACTCTATTAGATATCAAAAACAAAATTAATAGGAGAAGGATTCAAGAGTTAATATCAGGCAAGACTGGAAAATTCCAAGAAGAATTTATAAGTTTATTTCTCATGATCTTGGCAATATTTTATTTTATATATAAAATGGAAAAACATGTCACAAGGAAAAATTAACAAGTACCAGATGACAATAAACAATTTATGAACAGAAAATGAAACCATGACCGAAGTGAGAAGCCTAACTATGGATGGGGAGAAAGTGTTCACAAGTCTGGATGCATCTGAAGTAATAGTCAAACTTATGAGAAATCCCTCAACTTAATACTAGAATTAAATAAATAAATTAGTCAAAAACAGTTGTATCTCGAAGCCAGTGTTTGAAGATGGAGCACAAGTGATGAACTAGCACCTGACAGGTGCTGACTTCACTGCTCAGAGTGACCTGACATCAGACCTGAGGTCACCTCACTCTTGAGTACGGACATTTTGCAGGCAACAGAAAACAGATGTGGCGAGGACAGGCAGATAAGGGTCCCAGTGCAGTGCTGGTGGAATGTGCACTACATGGCTCATGTGAAAACACTTGGAGAATCATCTTTTAAAAAATGAATGAACATGATAATGTAATTCAACTCCAGGATATAAATCTGAAAAATGAAATGCTATCTTGAAGAAATAGTGTGCTTCTTTGTTCATTGTATCAAATAAGTCCAAATCATACAAAGACTATATACATGTTCAGAAAGAAAAATGTTTAAAACATTATTTCTAGCTATGTATTCATATTAGTATAAATGTAAGGAATATATTATTGATATCACAGCAACATTCCAAGAATCTGAAACTTTTCATCTCTAATATGGCATTTCTGAGTACATATTCCACAAAACTATCACAACTGTCCTAGGATCAGCCTTCCTCAGGGCCCCCCAACACCTGCTATGAAGAAGGAGCTCATGCAAATAAGGCCTCCCCATGAGATGAAAACCATCCCAACCAAAACACACAGCTCAGGGACAGGAGGTCAACCCAGGACCAGAAGTCCCTATTCGTGGACACCGTGACTTCAGACAACTCACCATGGAGTCTGCTGAACTGGGTTTTCCTGGTATCTCTGCTCACAGGTGACTCATGGAACAGAGGTCCTGTGTGTGAGGGATGTGGGGAGAGGATCAGTGTGTGTGTGACAGTCTCCTGATCAGGATTCTTTGTGTTTGCAGGGGTGCAGTGTGAGGAGCAGCCGGTGGAGTCTGGGGGAGACGTGGTGCAGCCTGGGGGGTCTCTGAGACTCTCCTGTGCAGCCTCAGGATTCACCTTCAGTAGCTACCACATGGACTGGGTCCACCAGGCTCCAGGGAAGGGGCTGGAGTGGATTAGCAGAATTAATCCTGATGAAAGTAGCACATACTAGGCAGACTCTGAAGGGCCAATTCACCATCTCCAGAGACAACAGCAGGAACACACTGTCTCTGTAAATGAACAGCCTGAGACATGAGGACACGGCCGTGTATTACTGTGTGAGAGACACAGTGAGGGGAAGTCAGTGTGAGTCCAAACACAAACCTCCTGCAGGAGATACAGGGGCTGAGGTGGATCAGGACACCAGGGACTCAGGTTCGCTGAACACAATGTCCAGATCAGCAGCAGGTGCAGAGTTTGTGGGGAGGAGCTGACTCTGGGATTCACTGTTTCCTTTCTCTTCTTGTGCTGACCTTCCCCTGTGACATACTTACCCTCTTCACCTCTAAGTGCTTCATTTTTACTGTTAGATAAAACAAGAAATAAACTACAGATATGACAGCACTATTATAGTGGATCCTTAATTTTCCAAACTTTCTATAAGTTGTGCCTTTCATTTTGACTATTATCACAGGATTATTACCTCTTTTGAATTGAATGATTTTTTCCTAAACATCAGCAGAATTCTTTAATGTGTTCTGAGCTCACACTTTCTCCTCAGAAAGACACGACTGTGCACGTGTGTGGAATCAGTTGCACAGTTTCTGACCACGAGGACCCCTGTCCAAAAGGGAACTTCAAGCTCAGCTTCTCACTCACAGTGACCACAAAGGTGACCATCGATGAGCATATGACTCTTCATGACTTTCCCTCAGACTGCCATTTGAAAGGGATTTAACCCCTAGACTGCGCAGCTCTGAGAATTCCCGTGAAGGAGTCGCAAGACCTCTGACAGAGAACACTGACCTTGCCCTACGGGCTGTGTGCTCATGGGTGCTGACAGCCATCCTGAAGGAAGAGTCCTCTGTTCTGTCCCTCCATCCTTCAGAGGATCCTTCCTCATGAGCTGCAGGTGGGGTCCAGTCTGTGCCTCTTCTGTCTCAGAGAATCAGGGAGAAGTCCCCTCATTTGTCATATGTGGTTGTTGACTTTCAGGATTATTGAGTTCCTCTCCTATTTATATAAGTATTTCCATTATTTGGTATAGTAGACATGCACCTTTATATTTTCAGGTGTACAGAATAATTATTTGAGATTTATATGCATCCTAAATAATCAAAACATTATTTCTATCTATGCCTAGTAATTTTTTAGAAGCATCAATAGCATATTCCCCTTATGTACACATTATTCTTAACTTCAACCCTTGTCTTAGTGATTCTTGTATAAGTGAGGTCTGTCACCTCCATCTGACACATTTCACTCACCATCACACAGTCCAGTCCAACTGTGGTGTCATAAGGACAGAATGACATTTTTCTTGCCCATGGAGTACTCCACTGCATCTTCATTGTTTCCACATCTTATCTGTTGCACACTGTGTGCATGGTCAGAGTGTACATGTCTCTCTACTGTGAGCATCCACAGCTCAGAGAAACACTCAGACATGGAATTGTGGGGACACTGTTAGTGCTACTGTTAGTGACAGTGAGTCTCAGTGCTCTTGTTCTTGTGCTTGTAGTAATTTACACTCCTACCAGCAGTGCATGTGTATTTCTGCTCTACTGTCCCTGGACAGTACTTCATATATATTTTAAATGTACTTGTCTACAGATACAATTTAAGGTACTTAAAAATCATCTCAGTCTGTGCATTTCACACCACACCCCCCACCAGAGCTCCAGTCCCTTTGTCACCACCTTGTCCCCACCTTCCTTCTCTCCACACCCCACCCCTGGAAGCCACAGTCCTGCCTCCTGTGAAATTTCATGGGGTTTTTCTGCTCCATTTCATTCATTATGTCACTTATATTCCCCATATGAGTTAACTGCACTGTGCTTCCTAATAGTCATCACTATAGGTGAACCTGATATTCTTTCAGATTTGAGGAAAAATAAATTTCCAGATAAGCATAATTTAAATAAGATTATGATGAATTAGCTGGCATTTGAGAAATTTCAAAATACTTTATTTACCTGAAGAGTTAGGGCACTACACTGAAATGAAATCATAAACATCAAATACTTTTATGAAACAAAGGTGCAGAAAAGAAGGAAGGCAAGAGAAGAGAGTGAGGAGGAAGAAACAGACTATTCGTTTTACTCAGTTTTTCACAGTGGTTTTTTCCCTCAGTCTCAGGTTATGAAAATGGGTCCTGGGTTACATACGTGGACTGCTCTGGGCTACATTCAATAACTAAGACACCAAGCCAGTCATAGTACATATTACAGAAATGTCAATATATAATGAACACAATGATATGATCACTTAATATCTTTATATGAAGAGTAAGAAACAAAAATATCTATAAATGCAATAATATTAAGGGTTACACAACATGGAATATGTAAATTGTGACATCAAAAATTTGTATGTGGTATCAATACAAATGCTGACTCTTCAATGGCTTCACCTGTAAGCTGTTTTATATTTAAAACAGTCACTTTGAGATATGAGCTATGAGAGGTCCTGTTACATATACAAGTGTCTCATGTCAGGTTCACAGTGGCCATGAGTATCCTGTCTAACCCCGCATGCAGGTGAGGTGCACATTCTCTGTGAGGCTGGGTTAGTGGGATGAGGTCTGAGTTTTCTCCTATATGAAAACTCTCCTGTCTTTCCTTCTGAGTGACCCTCAGAGGGTGAGTGATCTTGGTTGGAGTTTCTGTTCCTCTCAGCAATTGACTCTATGGGGACTCTCCCTTCTGGTTGTAAGTTCTCCTGGAAATCTGCTTATAGAATGTGAGATCCCTTTTACATAACATGTAATGCAGTTCCTGCTGAGTTATGTTTGTCTCTTTGTCTTTATCACCTGAAAGAGTGACTATAATATGCACTGTGTGTGTGTCTGTGGATGCTCCTCAAAGCGTTGTGATCTAATGTTTTGGGACATACTGGCCTGTAGGTTGCTAGGAAGTGGATGCACAACAAAAATGTTCACTTCTTAACCTAATATAATGTGTACTTAGTTTTTATAAATAAATCTACTGCATCAAACCCTAGGATATAATTAGCAGTTACTTATTACAGGAGAGAATCGACCAAGACTAAATGAGTCACAAAATAATGATAGAAAAGACTATAACCCACATGTGTGAGTGAAATATTATGATCAAAGTAGCATATTTCCCTCATATTTTGAATCACAATTAAAAATACATGAAGAAATGCAGAAAGGAAACAGCGTTGTTTACAACAATTTAGAGAATCACGAATGTGTGAATTGCGCAACCATCAACCTTAGTCTGGCCCTGCTGGACCTCCAAACCAGCACCTACCCCACCTCGTGTCCTGCAACCTGACCCCTAATTTCTGTAGCTGCTGCCAGGAACAAGTGGGCTCTAATGCTCAGGACCTATGAACCTTCATGCTGCCTCAGTGGGGCACATCAATCCAAAAACACTTTGGCACCAGAGACATGAGGATGATGAGTGCCATCTTCCCACTCTGCCTACAGGACGCTGCCTGCTGCCTTGGATGAAACACAGAGCACAGGGTGGCTGTCACCATGGTCCTGGAAAAGAGCTTCAGGGACAGAGATGCTGCCTCCACCTCCGATAGGAACTTCTGGCCTCTGCTCACAGAGGACTGCACCCTGACTGCCTATGAACCTCCCTTCACTGGAAAAAAGCAAAATCTGCCAGCACCACCTGACACAGCACCCTTCCTCCACAATGTTGTGCCCCAGGGATGGAACCAGCCCCACAGGATGATTCAGGGCCTGACACCTGCTATGTCATGGTACAGGGAGAAGAATTCTGAGAAAATTCAAAGCAGAAAGGAAAGCTATGCCATTATCTAATTCACCAAAGAAAATCACAATGGCCCCAAAAGAAGAAGATGCTAGATGATCAGCAGATAAGACCACCATTGAAATTGATTGGGAAAAGCAACAAACAATTCTAATTAATAGGTACAGAAATGCTGAATGAGAATAAAGAGGCAAATGTAACTCACCAAGGGACATTTGTTGGCTTCAGATAAATGGCGCTGGATCAAAGGAATAAATCAATAAATAGACTGAAGATATGTGAAAAATCCTAGTGGTGCCAGAGATGAAAGATAATGTCAAGGAATTGAAGATAAAAATGGAAGCTCATAAAAAGACTCAAATTCTAAGAGTAATTAGAATCAGAAATTGATGTTTACAAAAGCAAGTCTCATGGAAGAGGAGAGAGAAGCTAGAGGGAAAAAAAAGAAACCCTAAAAGCTTGTGAAATAACATAAGGTGATAGGGTCCCAGGAGAGGAGTATGATAAACGAGTAGAAAAGCTATTGGGAAAATTAATAGTAGAGAATTTCCCCATTTTAAAGTATAATGCAAATTCTGAAGAACTTAATGCAGAGAAAGTTATGCAATAAAACGAAAATGTCACTACTCCAGTGATGTTGATAGATTATCCAGGCAAAAAAACAATAGATAATTAGAGCCCTAATTGAAACAGATGAACATATGGTCATAAACAGCATATGAGTGACCCACCCCAACAAAAATGCCTGTCAGGTCTTCCAAGTGTACAAGGAACATTCTCAAGGATAAAACAGATCCTGGGACGTGAAACAACTCACATCAATACAGTAAGACTTAAATAACATAAAGGATCTTCTCTGACCACAGGAGTGAAATTACAAATGAACCTAAAAAAACAGGAAGACTCCAAATGTGGGGGTTAAAAAACAGGCTTCTCAACACCTCCTGATCATCAAAGTAACTAAGGTTTATCCCAATGAAAAGAAGAGACTCCCCATAGAAATATAGTAAAAAGCAGTTCTGAGGGTAAAGTTATGGCCATAGGAAATGCACATCAAAAGTAGGAGGGAGCCCATTTTAATTATCAAACCACAGACCTGAAGGATCTAGAATTAGATCATCAAAATGAAAAGTCAGCAGAAGTAAGGAAATAGTAAAAATTAGAGCATAAATAGATGAAATTGAAATGAATAAACATTCATATTATCAATGAATACTAGAACTATTCTCAGAAAAAGTGAAGCATATTGATATACATCTAGTTAGACCTATTAAGATGTGAGATAAAGTCCTAATAACAATAATTAGAAATGAACAACTTGAGATTACAGCTGATATCATAGAAAAACGAAGTACCAGGGTTGGAAGAATTAGCATAGTTAAAATGATCACTTTATCTAAAGTAATGTATATTTAGTGAAATTCTCAACAATTTCCCTGGTATATTTTTCATTGAAATACAGCAAATAATGCTGAAATTTTAAAGGAACCAATAAAGAGCCCTAATAGCCCAAACTAGCCTCCAAGAAAAAAGAAGCATGGATGTTCACATTATCAGATTTCCAATTATATTGCAGAGCAAGATCATTGAAACAGTGTGGCAGGAGGGAGAACACAGAACCAAAGAAAAGGGAGACAAAATGAGAGTCCAGAAATAAGGCCACATCTATATGGACAGGTAGTCCATAACAAAGATGCCAAGAGGCTACAATTTAGGAAGTAAAGTATGTACATAAGTGGTGTTGGAGATCAAAATGGACATAACCCAAACCTATAACATACTTAGAAGACAGTGTGGTAAAGACAACTCATGACTTCAACCTCAAAGATGTCCTGGAGAAGAAACAGCTACAGAACAATGAACCAAAGCAAAGCTAAAGAGTTGGGACTACATCAAATCTAAAAGCTTATACACAATGCAATAAACCACCATTAAAACAAAAGAGCAATCTGCAGAATTGGAGGAGATATTCACACAACATGCTTCAGATTAAGAGTTTAATCTCCAAAATGTATAAAGACCTCAGGCACCTCAACAATAAAAAACCAATGTCCCACTCAAAAATGGGCAGAAAAACTGAACAGATCCCTATCTAACAGAGAAGCAGAGATGCCCTATGGATACTTGAAAATATTCTACATAGTCATCATCAGATAAAGACAAATATAAAACACTCTGTAATACCACCAACAACCTGTGAGAATGGCCTAAATCAGTATGACTGAAACAGCAGACCTTTGAGGAATTTTCAGAAAAAGGAGTGCATCTACACTGTTGGTGGGAATGTAAATGGCGCAAATCTTTGGAAAACAGGATGGATATTCCTCAAATAAAGATGAATTAACTGGTTGATCCAGCATTCCCACACTACGCATATACCCAATTACAAAATCTCTACTCAGAAATAACATCTGCTCCCCTAAGTTCATAGTGCGCCGTTCACAATAGCCAAAACATGGAAACTACCTAAATGTCCATCTGCAGATGATGGATAAAGAAGCTGTGGTCTCCGTAATCACTGGAAATATTTGCAGCTATTAAAATAATGAACTTGTGTCCTTTCAACATCTAGATTGAACTAGAGGGGAACATGTGAAGTAAAATAAGTCAGAAAGAAAAAACCAATGCACAATGTTTTCACTCATATGTGGAGTATAATGAAATGTAGCAGATGAAATGAAAATACCAACAAAACATAGAATCATGGACTGTGATTATGAGGAGTGGAAGGTTTTGGGGAAGGAAGGAAAGAAAAGAAAAGCTGGTCAGAGTGAACAATAGATCTCTGATTATTGTGGCCTCAAAGAAATTGAGTCAAAGTAATGAAAATTTCAATGTTGAAAATAATGTATGGAGAATAAAATAAATACTAAATATTACTATTTTTAAATGCCCAAATGCTTATATGAAGCAATTCATTAAGAAGGTAAGAATATCAATTCAAGTTAAAATATTGTGGAGATCAGGTGGTGTTTGAAAATAATATGTAGAGACACACGAGCTCTTCCCTGAAGACTGTGACCACATGGTGTCTGACCTGCTCCTCAGTCATATCTGGTCCTGAAGAAGGGGCCCTGGGCATGGAGAGTTGATCTCAGAGAGCTCTCTGAGGGCACAGTCTACCCTTCCTAACAGGAGGAGTACAGATGGAGACTTCCATTCACTTATTTCCTTGTTATACAGATACCCCACATGCAAATGTCCACATGGCACAGGGATGAGACACAACACTGGGTCCCTTAAATGCAAGTCCCTCCATGAGAACATCTGGAGCCAGGAGCTCATTTGCAGGATCATGAATCAAGTGTGGATCTTCCTCTTTGTGGATTCAACAACCACATGTGAGTGTCAGGACTCAGATGAAGACTTGGGGTTGCTGCAATTGAGGTCACAATTCTCTGTCTTTCTGTCCCCAGTTGTCCTGTTGAGGGTGCAGCTGAAGGAGTCAGGGCCAGTCCTGGTGATGTCATTGGAGCCCAGACACAAACATCCAGAAGACATGCTGCAGGATGCTCAGGTCACCAGGAAACTGAGGATATGAGGATTTGAGACAGCAGGAGTCGTTGCAGACCCATGGAGCTAGCTGTCACCACTGCAGGAGCTAGTGGAGGTTAGGGACTCATTTCCTATTGTGTCTGGACTTCCATTTGACCCTCACTGAGAATTAAGAGCATTAAGTTTGTTAAAGTCCTCTTCTTGTCTTTTTCTGCAGTTTAACCTTGCATTTGAAATATAATGGGAAACATCATTTATAGGAATCAATGAGAGAACCAGCAGTGACTGTGGGGCCAACTTCAAGTACATCGGTCATTGCATAAGGTGTTATTGAGATCAGGACTGACTGTTGATGATGAAAACTATGTGGGTGAGTCATGTGGACATTCAGACAAAGAAAATGAGCGATAAGTTTACGGGAAACACGACATGCAGCTGACAAAGGTTTTCGTGTCCTCACTGCCTGGGGAGTGGACTGGGATCCATCATGGAAATGGCTTCTGGATGTGACATGAAGCTGTGAGACCTTGTCATAGAGATGAGTCCATGAACTACTATACAGTATCTTCACAGCGTCATATTATGAGAGAAGGAATTGTGTCCTGGGATCCACAGTATTGAATGCAGAGGTGTATTGGGAGCATCACCTTGCAGACATTTAACTGCGAGGTATTAGAACACTCATGTACACAAACTTCTGTCATTCATTCCTGTTCATGTGAATACTACAAAATAATGTTATTGCATTACTTTATTGAAAAAAATGTACACCTCCAACTTAATTAATGGAAAATGCAATATTCCTTCAAAAAGATGAATTATAAAAATAAACATAAGTGTACAAAGATGCTTTAGACATTATTACATGAAACAAATATTCGAAAAAAATAATAAATTTCTTCTTCATCTTTCCTGCTTCCCGACTCTGCTTGCCTTATTAGAACCAGCACATTTCCTTTAAAAATAAAACAAAAATTTAAAGAAAGCTAAGAGATTGTGACAGAATAAATCAGTTCACAATGAATGACAGTGCGGAAACACTACGAAAGTTGCTCAAAGTAGTCACTAAATATTCAGATGATGGTAGATATCAGCTCTGAACAATAAAATATCATAAATGTAAAAGTATTAAGTGACACTCAAGATTGAAGAGTAACTGAAATATAATTAAAAAGAGAAATTAAAGAGGAGTTAAATGTATTCTCCTGAGACATTTTTTCACATTTATTTCACTATCCATGGAAATTCAAACTAAGAGAAAACGGAAAAATATGTATCAGATGAAATTTGACTAAAATGATGAGACAAAACAGTTCATTACACATTTACAGATGCCAGTTTGTCTAAAATACAAGACATGTCAATATAAATGAATTCAGAAGTAGAGTGCCTAAACAATTTCATAAGACACTAAGATATATAAAGGGGTGTCGTATTTAAAGAACAACAGAGAACTTCAAAACTCCCCATGAACAAGGACACAGTGTCCTTGTGTTGGTCTGTTGGCCCTGCTGTGTCCATTCATTGGAGTCCAGTGAATTCCCATTTCCGGAGTCATAACTGTGATGTCATAACTGACATTGAGGTCTTATTGTGTCCTTTGAGCCTGTCCTTTGTTTTGTTTCCCACGTATTTTGTTTTCCTCTACACGTTGTTTGATGTTAGTTCTTTAAATCTTCTCTACTTTCCAGCTTGTATATGCAGAGTCAGGTTCACTGGCTTTCATATGGGTTATCACTGCATGTGCGTCTTTTTTCAAATAGAATGTATTGAAGGAATATGGCACTTTAACATTAACTTCTTTTGAGTTAAACCTAAAAGCAAATTTACATCTGTATATAGTATGATACATTTCCCACTATTTCCTTTTCCCTTCTCACATTAACCTCTAGCCCACTTCCCCCCAAACTCCCCATCACCCAATACCTGTGATTTGGATTTTTCCACCATTCAGAGTCTATTCTTGTCTGTATTAGTTCTCTCTATTAAACTCCAGCTTGTCTGATTTATGTCATTCATTTGTTTTCTATCTCTTTACTCATCATGTGAGTGGTATCATGCCATGTTGTCTTTCTTTTCAGGTTTATCTCACAAAGTACAATTCTCTCCCAGTCCATTCATGTTGCTGCATATGCCAGGATTTCTCAATTTATGGTGTTCATATGGTATTCCATCACGTATGTACGTCCTTTTCTGTATCCACTCACCTGCTGATGGGCATTCAGGGCATTTCCAGCTCATGGCTATTGTGAATCGTGCTGCAATGAACATGGGGGTGCATGTAAATGTTGCTGTGTTTTCAGGGTAAATACACAGTAGGGGAATAACTGGATCATATGGAATTTCACTCTCAATTCTTTCAGGACTCTCCAATCCACTTTCCACAATGGTTTCACCGTTTTACATTCCCACCAACGGTGAATGAGAGTTCCCTTTTTCCGTATCCTCTCCAGAACTTGTTACATTTTTATTGACTAATAGTCACCCTTACCAGTGTGAGGTGATACTTCATTCTTTTGATTTGAATTTCCCTGCTGGTAAGAGAAGTAGAAAATCTTTTCATGAACCTGTTGGTCATTGTATGCCGTCCTTGGAGAGGTGTCTCTTAACATCATCAGCCCATTTTTTATTGTATTGATTATATTTATTTTCCACATTCATGAGTTCTTTCTATATTTTAGATACTAAACTTTTATCTGAGGTATGAAGGCAAATATCATTTCCCAATCAGTTGGATGTCTTTTTCATTTTGGCAAGTTTTTTTTTTGCTGTGTAGTAGATTTTTGGTTTGATGTGATCCCATTTTTTAAATTAGATTTCATTTGCTTTTCAATGGGAGTAGAGTTTTCAGATATCTCTTAGGTCTATATCCAATAATATTTTGCCTCCATTCTCTCCTATGTATTTGATGATTTCTGGTCTTATGTCTAGGTCTTTTATGCATTTTAGGTAAATTTTGTGTGTAGTGCTGGGTAATGGATGAGTTTCAACCTTATGAATGACTGTCCAGCTCTCCCAGTACCATTTATTAAAGAGGCTGTCCTAGGCCCATAGAAATCTTTGGTTCCTTTATCAAAAATTAGGTGTCAGTAGGTATGTAGGTTTATTTCTGGGGTATCAATTCTGTTCCATTGATCTTTCTTTCTATTTTATGCCAATACCATGCTGTTTTAATTATTACTGTGCTTTAGTAGACTTTGAAGACAAGGACCATAACTCCTCCATTGCTGTTTTTGCTGGTTGTGCTATCCTGGGTTGTTTGTTGTTCCAGGTAAATTTCACTATTTGTGTTCTATGTATACGAAGAATGTCTTTGGGATGTTGATGGGAATAGCATTGAATCTGCATATTATCTTGTGCACTATGGGCATTTTGATTATGTTGATTCTCCTAATCCATGAGCATGGAACACCTTTCCATTTTTGGTGTGTCTCTATTTCTTTTAGCAATGTCCTATAGTTCTCATGGTATAGGTCCTTCAACAATTAAGTTGAGTTTATTCCAAGTTATTTCATTTTCATGCATTTTAAATGGTATTTTTTTCAGTTATCTTTCTTTATTTTCATTGTTTGCAAGCAGAAATGTGACAGGTTTTTTCACATTAATTGTGTAGACTGCCACTTTACTGCATTTGTTACTTTAATAGCTTTTTCTTGAACCTTTGGGGTCTCTGTATTATAAATCATTATATATTATCACGTCATCTGAAAATAGTAATAGTTTCACTTCTTCCTTTCTTGTTGAGATACATTTATATTGTTTTCTTTTCTAACTGCTTTGACCAGTACCTCCCACACTATATAGAACAGTAATGTTGAGAGTGGGCTTCCTAGTCTTCTTCCTGATCTTAGATAAAAACCTTTCAGTTTTCCTCCAATGAGCGCAAAATTGGCTGTGCGCTTGTCATGCAGAGATTTTATTATGCTGAAGTATATTCCTTCTATACCTATTTTTGGAGGGTTTAACAAAAAGGGTGTAGAATCTTGTCAAATGCCTTTTTGCATCTATTGGGATGATCATGTAGTTATGGCCTATTTTTATTGATATAGTGTATCACAGGTATTTATTTGCATATGTAGAACCATCCTTGCATCCCTGGAATAAATTCCACTTGATCGTGGTGTATGATTTGTTTTATATATTGTTGAATTCGGTTTGCTAGTAGTTTGTTGAGAATTTTTGCATCGAAGTGAGGATAACGGTGTAGTTTTCTTTTTCGGTGCAGTCTTTATCTGGCTTTGGAATCAGTGCAATATTGGTGCCATAAATGTGTTTGGAAGTTATCCATCTTCTATTTATTGTAATGGTTTAAGAAGGATTGGCACTATCTTTCTTTGAATGTTTTGTAAAGTTCACTGGTGAAACCCTCTGGTCCGGTGGTTTTAATTAGGAGAAGGTTTTTAATTACAGTTTCCATTTTTTGCTTGTGATTGATCTGTACATGATTTCTAGATATTCTTGTTTGGGTTTTGGAATATTGCACTTTTCCAGGAATGTACCCATTTCTTCTACATTATTCAGTTTGTTGCTAGATATGTACATAGTATTCTCCTAAAGTCCTCTTTATTTCTGCTGTATCTGTTGTGATTGTTCTGCTTTCATTTCTGATTCTATTTATTTGTGTTTTCTCTTTTCTCTGTTGTGAGCTGGCTAGTGGCCTGTCTATTCAGTTTACTTTTTAAAAAACACTTTTGGTTTCATTGATTTTTTTTTTGGATAGTCTTTCTGATGTCTACTTCATTGATTTCTGCCTTAATCTTTATTTCCTTCCTTCTGTTGGATTTAGCTTTCTGTTTTTCTTCTTTTTCTTGTACCTTTAGGTGAAGTTTTAGCGTTGTTTTTTGTAATTCTTCTTGTTGTCTGAGGTAGGATTATATTACTATAAATTTCCCTCTTACTACTGTTTTTGTTGCATTCATATATTCTGATATTTCATGCTTCATTTTCATTCAGTCCAGATATTTTTAAATTTAAACTTTAGTTTCTTTACGCAATGGTTGCTCCCATGTACGTTGTTCATTCTTCACTCTTTTAATGTTTTCCTTCCTCTTTGGCTGATCTCTGGTTTGATGAAATTCTTATCTGAAAATGTGCTAGATATGATTTTAAATTCTGAAAATTTATTGACACTTGTTTTGTGTCCCAACATGTGGTCTCTCCTTGAGAATGGTCCACAAACACTTGAGAAGAATGTAGATTCTATAGTTTTAAGAGAAGTGCTCTCTATATATCTATTAAGCCCAGATCACCTAATTTGTTGTTAAACATCTTGTTTATTGATTTTCTCTGGATGATCTGCCTTTTACAGAAAGAGAGGTATGAAAGTCCCCTACTATTACTGTGTTTCTGTCTATGTCTCTATTTAGATCTGTTAATATTCAATTGATATATTTGGGTGCTCCTTTATTGGATGCATAAATGTTAATAATGTTGTCCTTTATTTTATTTATCCCTTTGTCATTATATAATGTCCATTTTTATCTCTTCAAAATTTTCTTTGGTTGAAAAATAATTTTTTCTTATAGGAGCATAGACAAACCTGCTCTTTTGGGTTTGGCGCTAGCTTTCAGTACTGTTCTCCATCACCCACTTTAAGCCTTTGCTGGTTTCTCAACCTTAGATGAGTTTCCTGAAAAAAGCATATACATGAGTTTTGGTTTTTAATCCATTTTTCCACGCTGTGCCTGTTGATTGGTGAGTTCAGTCCATTCACATTTTTAGTAATTATTGACATTTGAGAAATTGCTACTGCAATTTTCATTTTTGTTTTCTAGTTTTGTTGTCCATTACTCTGCTGATACTTTTGGATAGTGTTTTTGCTTTGATTTAGACTGAAAACCTCTTTAACATTTCTTATAGAGGAGATGCCATCATTGCAAATGCTGTCAGCTTTTGTTTATTGGGAAAAACCTTTATTTCTCTCTCAAGTTTGAGAGTTCTGTAGGATACAGAGTTCTTTGTGATGTTTTTTATCTTTTAGTATTTAAAAGACATATTCCATTCTCTTCTAACCTGCAGAGTGTCTATGAGAATTCTGAGATTATTCTGATAGGACCACATTTATATGTCACCTTCATTTTTCCCTAGCTACGTTTAGAATTCTTTCTTTCTCTTGGATTTTTTTTGCTTTCACAATTATGTCTTCGTGTGATTTTTTGCATTTATATATTGAGTGTTCCATTGGCTTCACTGATCTGTAGTTCGTTTCTTGTTCTAGGTTTGGGAAGTTCTCAATAATTATTACTTTGAATATGCTCTCTATTCCATTTATTTTCTTTTCACATTCTGGGATACCCAAAATTCTAATGTTGTCTTTCCTGATGGTGTAAGATAATTCTCTGAGTGCTTCCTCATGTCTTGAATTTAATTTATCTTTCTTCTTCCTAGCTCCTTTCAGCATTACTATCCACAAGATCATTAAATCTTTCCTACATTTGCATTATTTTATTTCCCTAGCTTTCTGTATTATTCTTGGTTTCATTCACTATCTCCTGTAAATCCTATGTTCCTGTTCGCTTTTTATCTGTGACTTCAATTTCAGTCTGTTTGCAATTTTGTTGAGGTCCTTGTTTTCTGAATTTTCTTTTAGCTTTCTTAATTCCTTATGATTATAGTTTTTAATTCATTATCTGTTAGAAAGAACCATTCTTGCATGTCTTCAAAGTTAATTTCTAGTTAACTGTTATTTTGTTGTGATTCTGTTTCTTGATATTTCAAGGCGTGTTTTGTTTTCCCCATGATATGAGTTCTTGTTGATCAAATGCTATTTTTTTCTGCAAGGAGGTTCTTTATTTTAACTTATTATACATCTTTGACCCTTACTGTCTTCTGAGTATTTTCTCCTGTGTCAGGGAGTGAAGTGACATGACCCACAGCTGGTCAAAAGGGTCCCTGAGTGGAGGCTACAGGAGCCTACAGAAAGACAAACAACATACATCTAGAAAAGTTGGGGCCAGGTGGGACACCACTCTCTGAGAGGCAGTAAGCCAGATCCTGACTCCTTGATTTATTTTATAGGGCTGGGTTACAATGAGATAATAAGAATGCTTCAAAGAAAAGCTGCATGTATTAGCTTGTTCTGCTGCTTTCAGGAACATTTGAACATTTAAAGATTGGAACATTCTGAAGGTCAGCTGCAGTTTGATGTTATCTGCTTCTGTCTCTGCTGACATGCGAAAACTTCGGCTTTGGGATTTCCTGCAGAAGCAGACATAAAACAGTCCGCTCTCTACAGTGAAGATGCTTGCTGTTTGGGGTAGGTCCACAGGGGTCTGTTTGGGAGTCTGCAGCTATTGCAGACTGGTAGGAGTGGGGAGTAGTTTTCCTGATAAAACTTGACTGGTTGGACCTAAGAGACCTGTGTCTGTGCTTAGGCTTGTTGCACTCACCAAGTCACCAGGACAAAGGCTTTTCCACAGGTTGCTCCGTGAGATTTCTCAGCGTTGGAGCCACGTCCTGAGGTTTGGGGCTGAAAGCACCTCACCTCTATACTTCTGTTTATGCTGCTTCCTAATATCTCCTTTTCGGCTTCATTCAGCCAAGAGTCCATGCCAACAGCAAACCATGGTCCCCTCTCTGGCTCAGCTTGATGTATTCTTACTCCTCTAGTTCACCTTTCTAACAAGCCTCACAGGTAATCACAGTCTCCCACATGAGGGCACCCAAAGACGGGATCATAGCTTCAGATTTTGATCTCCAGTCACGTCACATAAACTCTCTGTTTGCTGAAAAGAGTTCATTTTTTAAAATGGCATTTATCACAACAATCTCCACAGGACACCCACACCTGCTCTGGACCCACCCAGCACCTGCTATGAAGAAGGAGCTCATGCAAATAGGGCCTCCCTGTGTGATGAAAACCAGACCAGCCCAAACCCATATTCAGATGACTCACCATGGAGCCTATGCTGAGCTGGGTTTTCCGAGTTTCTCTATTCACAGATGACTCATGAGAACAGAGGTCCTTTGTGTGATGGGTGTAGTAAGAGGATCAGTAGGTGTCTGACATCCTCCTGACCAGAATTCTCTGTTTTCAGGTGTGCAGTGTGAGGAGCAGATGGTGGAGTCTGGGGGAGACCTGGGGGGTCTCTGAGACTCTTGTGCATTCTGAGGATTCATTTTCAGTGGGTTTTACATGCAGAGGTTCCACCAGGCTCCAGGGAAGAAGCCCTTATGTGTGGCAATTATAAAATACTATGGAAATAAGCAAAGCTATTCAGACTCTGTGAAAGTCTGATTAACTATCTTCAGAGACAGCAGCAGGAACACAGTGTCTCTGCAAATGAGCAGCCTAAGACTCGAGGACACAGCCATGTATTATTGTGCAAGTTACACAGTGAAGGGAATTGAGTGTGAGCCCAGACACCAACCCCCTGCAGGAGACACAGGGGACTCAGGACAGCAGGGGACACAAGACACCAGGGACTTAGGAAACCCACAACTCATGACACCAGAGAGCTCTGAAGTCCCACTGAGCATGGTCTCAACTCCCAGCTGCTACAGGAGGTTAAGGACTCATTTGCATTTTTTTCTGAGTTTATCTCCATGTATTATTGAGAACCTGCTCTAGGTTTATGAATCTTCGGTGACTCTGACACTACTAAGTACAAAACAATATATGAATATAGATGGGGACATTCTCACACGTGCAAAATCAGTGTCTCTGTGTGACTGAAATGTCTCTAGGATTACCAGGATGAGGTTAATGTGAAAATCATGTAACTGATCATTTATTTAAATAACACTCAGGGAAGTGCCCAGTGCTTATTACAATTATGATGCTTGCTGATATTCAGGATTGAACACCCAAAGATATTGGGACAGTTCAGTGAGTATAAATTTAATTATTTCAAACCTATTTCTCCTGCTTATGTGAAAACATACATGTGAATCAAGGTTGATCTCATGTTTGTTTGTCAGTTTTCTGCAATTCAGTGTTTGTGCATCTTTATATTTCATCATTTTTATTCTAGGAAATCTAGGACATGGATTCTCTGGACTAAATAGCTGGACTGAGTGCTCACCTGACTCAGGCGACTGGCTCAGGCTCAGCCCTACAGACACCTGGAGGAGGGTGAGGGACTTTCTCACTGAACGTCGACAGGATCCTAGTCTTTGATCCTCCTGAATGGACTTGTCTGGAATGAGGGGTGGACTCGTGTAGTCAAAGGCCAATGCAATTGACTGTGAACATATGGGACAGAATTGAACATCATTAGGATTAGCACTGAACTGGGAAAATGTAGTTAAACTTTTGACAAATTTTTCATCCTTTATGGACAAAAGCACATAAGTTTCCATCACCGGGACCTTATTGCAACATCTATTTTTCACTGGGGAGTCTGTTTCCCTAATAACATCTTTTGAGGGAAGAGTTGCTCTCCTTTTCCTGTCCCCTGTCACCCACATCCATCATCACAGATCCTGATACCAACAAGGGGATGTCCTTTCATGTGTTCATGCTCATGTGATCTTAAATAACTATGGGTTATTCGAGACTTAGTTTTAATGGAACGTACCACATTAACTGCCCTTCAGGCAGTTTCTCTCACTCAGGATGCAGTAGATGCAGATCTAAGGATACTTTTGTCTCTTTGCTGGTCAGTCTCTACATTCTTTCTGTTGGTGTTTGAGTTGAGTCCAATAGTTGCTGGGACTTCTGTTTGGGAGAACAGAGCGAATGGAGGAGGCTGTGAAAGACTGAGAAAAATAAGAGACTAAGATGGAGTGAAAGTGGGGCAGTGGATGAGCGGTCCTCTAAAAACTATCACCCTGAGCATCTGATTCCTTGTGTACTTATTGCCATTAAACAGGAAGTTGTTTTTTGAAAAAGCATAACATAGAAATCGTCCATATTTACAACCACAGTTCACATAGCTTGTCACACACAGAAGGCTATACCTACAGTTATATAATGTCTTATCTAACTGGCTAACTTTTAGCTTCTTAATAAGTTTCAGCTGAATGTCAGAAACCCCTCCAGCCAAGGATTTCCTTCGTGGTGGGTACTTAGCATTGCAGGTACCAGTGTTTGTTTCTCTGCCAAGGCATTTGTTTATCTAAACTAAGCTTTTCTCTTATTATTCCCCATAAATAATAATAATACCTCTACCAGTAACCTCCTGTGTCTCCTTAGGGGGCCTTTTCCTGTGTGGACTCAGCTCCAGGACAGGACTGGTCAGCTGGTTGTCTCATGTTTATTGAATGTCCACCATGTGATGACTTCAAAGTGACTAGGTCCCACTCACCGTGAAATCCTGACATCTCAGAGATGGAATCAGTGACTGACCAGTGTGCACATTCACCTTAACACCCATGTGCTCTTGTCTGTAAACCCCAGAGAGCACCTGGAACATGCCCCATTCTAGAAAGATCTGGACTGTATCCTTGCAGATGCCCTCTATTGTCTCATAGTCAGAGACCATTCTGACATTTTGTCATTATTTCACTGCTGTTATTTCTTACAGCACAATTTCATTTTCCCTGCTCTGACTTTCATACCCTGGAGACATATTATGCCATTGGTGTCAGATACTTTTCTCATATAGTGTTTTAGAGACTCATACATATAAATGTCATCTACAAATAATGACAGCTTTAGTTCTTTCTAGTTTGGATTTCTCATTATTTCTTTATCTCAAATAGTTGCTCTGGCTAAGACCTCCAGTACGATTCTGAATAGCAGTGGTGAGAGTGGACAGCCTTGCTTTTTTCTGACTATAGAGGAAATGTTTTCATTTTTTTCATCATTGACATGATGTTGGCTGTGTGTTTGTCTTATATGGCTTTTAATATGCTGAGGTATGCACCTTTTATCCCCACTTCATGAAAGGTTATTGTTGTCATAAATGTTTATTGGATCTTCTCAAATTCTTTCTGTGTATCTATTGATATGATCATGTAGTTTTATTTCCCTTGCGCTTGTTGACAGGTGTATCTCATAAATAGATTTATATATGTTGAATCATCCTTGCATCCCTGGATAAATCCCAATTGATCATGTTGCATGATATATTTGATGCATTGTTGAGTACAGTTTGCTAATATTTCGTTGAGAATTTTTTGCATGTGTTCTTTAGTGTTATTGGTCTGTAAGTTTCTTTCTTGGTAACATCTCTGTCAGCTTTTGATAGCAGTGTAATGTCAGCCTCATAAAAAGTATTTGGGAGTGCTCCTTGTTTGTCAATATTTTAGAGGAGTTTGAGAAGTACAGATATCATTTCTTCTACGAATTTTTGGTAAAACTCATTAGAAAAGGATCTGGTAATGGGCTTTTATTTTTAAGGAGAAGTTTGATCCATGTCTTCACATAATTTTTCTATTTGGACTTTCCAGCTCATCAGTGTTTAGTCTTAGTAGACTAAATGGGCCTAAATGGTAATGATCTTTTCTCTTAATAGAACTTCTGCTGCATCCCATAGATTCTGGTAGCTTATGTCTTACCTCTCATTTGTCTCTAAGTTTTTTAGTCTTTTTTTCTAGTTTTTCTAGTCTGCATTGATTTCCTCATTTAGCCAAGAGTCACTCATAAGCATATTGTATAGACTCCAATTAATTTGGCATCTTCCAATTTTTTGTGGTTGTTTTCGATTTTTAATTCATTCTGCTTGGAGCTGCTTCTTTTGAATTCATTCTTTTTAAGTTTGTTGAGACATTTTCTTTGTCTCAACATAAGCTCTCTCCCTGAAAATGTTCCATGATCACTGAGAAGAACATGAAACTTGTAGTCATTGGGCAAAGTGTTCTGTATTATTTCTATTAGACTATTTGTTCCAAATGGTAAATTAAAGCTGCTGTTTCCCTGTTAATTCTGTCTGGATCCATTGTCTCTGTCTCTGTCCATTGTTGTATGTGGGGTGCTGAAATTTTCTACTATGATTGTGTTTCTGTCAATGTCTCTTGTCAGATTGAATAATACTTGCTTCATATTTCTAGATACTTTTTCGTTGGGTACCTACATGTTAATAAGCGTTATGTCTTCCTGCTGGATTGACCTTTTAATCATTATAAAGTGTCCATCTTTGTGTTTTATTATGCTTTTTACATGGAAGTCTGTTTTATTCAATATGAGTAGAGCTGCTCCTGCTCTTTGTGGTTGTCATTCAACTGTAGGATTGTCTGCCACTGACTTTGAGACTTTGTTTACCTTTTCAAGAAGATGAGTTTCCTGAATGCACCAAAAAGTTGGATTATGATTTTGAATCCATTGAGCCACCCTGCATTGTTTGACTGGTGAGTTCTGTCCATTATGTTAGGGTGATTAATGATATATAACTGTTTATTGTTATTTTTCAATTTGTCTTCTGTGTGTTTTTCCAGAAAATGCCTTTGTTCTTGTCCTTCTCTTCATAGCTTGATTGAACTTAATACATTTTTTATTGGTTTTCCTTTTTTTCTTCTTTGCTTTTTCCTTGGAGATGTCTTTTCAGGTTCTCCTGAAGTCAGCAATTTATATTCTGTTTATTTCCTATTTTTATTTGAAGTATATCAGTCTTAGACTTATTCTAACATCCAGACTTCTTATATTCTCATATGTACTTTTTATATTTCCTACTATACTAATTTTAAGTGGGGTCTTTCTTCTCTATTGAACATTCTTCTTTATAGTTAGTACAGTTGGTTTTGTAGTTAAGACTTCCTTTAAATTTTACTTATTGGAAAAGCTTATTATCATTCCATCTGTGCTGAAAGACAATCTGCAGGGTTCAGTGTCCTATATTGAAAATCAGTTATTTAAGCACTTTAAATATATTAGGCCAGTCACTTGTGGCCCATGGAGTTGCAGTTGAGAAATATGCTGATAATTATATGGGGACTGCTCTGTATGTATTTTCCCTAGCTATTGTGATCATCTTTCTATAACTTTTTACTTTTCACATTTTGAAGACTCTGTGTCTTTGTGTAGGTCTGTTTGTGTTTCTTCTATTGGGAACTCTGAGCTTCCTTGGTCTGGAGTGTGGTAAGGAAAATCTTCAGTTATTATCACTTCAAATATATTTACTATTCTTCTGAGTCTTCTCTGATGTAAATGATGCTCCTGTTAGGTCATTCCATAGACCTTGAATGCTGTCCTCATTCTTTGATTAATGTCTCTCTTTAATGGCTTGCTTGAGTGCATTCCTCATCCTTATCTACTGTTACTTCTGTTACTGATTTATTGGAGTCTTCATCCTTTCTATTCTTGAGTCCCTCTTTTGAGTTCTTTAGTTCAGCACTCAAATTCATTTATTTCACACTTACTTAATTTCTTCTCTCATTTTGTTCTTCTCTTTTTCTTCCTCAATATTTTCATAATTTCCCTGAGTACATTTATCACTGCTGTCCTAAATTGTTCCTCCAGTAGTTTGCACCCATATGTTATATTCAAAATTTCCTCTGGAATATTAATTTGATCTCTCACTTGGCATATATTTTTCAGTGCCTTTGTTCTGTTGGATTCTCTGTGTTTCTAAGATTAGGCTTTCCTACAGTGGTGGCCTTGTGTGGGGACTGACTTTCACAGAGTAAGCCTGGATCTTGGTTTGGACACTGGGATTTCTTGAATTTTGTGGCATCATCACTGATTGGATTTGAGGACGTTCTTCTGTGTGTCCTCTGTTGGGGCCCCAGAGTTTAGTCTGTAGGGCTGCAGTTTGTGTGGGGGATGCAGAGCCTTCCTCTGGTGTCCCAGCTCCCAACTGCAATGACCACCTTGCTTGGGGCCCACGATCAGAAATCAGGCTGCAATTGCACTTGCGCCCACAAGGTGACAATGGTGTGCAACACTGACTTTCCCTCTGGGAGACTCTCTTCCTCCTTTAAGTCCAGGATGGGATTTCTGGTGGGCAGGTCTTTCATAGATTCAACAACAATGCATGAAAAAATCTTCACTAAAACAGGGATAAATGAAAAATACTTTCACAGAGTAAAAGCAGTATATGAAAAACTCACAGACAAAATCTTACTCAATCGTGAAAGCTGAGAGCCTTTTCCCTAAGATCTGGAACAAGACAAAGTTGTCCACTCACCACTGTGAGTCAACATTGTTTAGAGTATTGAGAAGAGAAATACTGACAGCAAATCACATTAAAATAATACAAAGTAGAAATGCATTAAAATTGTCATTATTTGCAGAAGATTTTGCATAAACAGAAAATTTTAAAGACTCCAGAAAACTGCTAAAAACACCAAATAAATTAAGCAACGTTACATGATATAAAAACAACCCTCTACCACCAATACCATGTCTATATGCAAGCACTGAAGTAAAGAAAAAATAAATTAAGAAAGAAATCCCATTGATGACAGCACCAGGAAAGATCAAATAACTGGGAAAAAATTAATAAAGGAGGGGAAGACCTCTAAAATGAAAACTGCAGGATGTTGAAAAAGACAACAGAGACACCAAGAGATGGAAAAACATTTCATATTCATGATTGGAAGAATTAGAAAGGTTAAATTGGGCACTTTACATAAAACAATAAATATTTAATGAAATGCTCATTAAAATCCCTGGGACATTTTTGAAGGAAAGGAACGAACTATAATTAAATGTTTTAGGAACCAAAAAAGGGCTCAGGTAACCTGAATTAGCCTCTGAGAAAAAAAGAACATGGATGTTCACGTTGCCAGATTTCCAAGTGTATTGCAGAGCAAACATCATCCCAACTGGCTGGCACGAAGTAGAACAGAGACCCAAAGACAGGAGGGATAAAATGAGAATAGAGATATAGGCCAAGTGTATATGGACAGTATGTCTTTGACAAAGATGCTAAGAGGATACAAAGGAGAAAGGAAAGTCTGTACATAAAGGCATTGGGGACACCCTGGTGGAGCAGCAGCTTGGAGAATGGTCTTCCACTGTCACAGGCCATACAACATTGGGGTCGAGTGCTGTGTCTGTGGGAAAACAACCAGTGTGAACAACCAAATAAAAATAAAATTAAATGCTTCTTCTTCCTCTCTCTTTTACATACTGACTCTCCATTACTGGTTGCGCCTTTCCTTTAAAAATTGATGTTAGGAAACTGGAAAATGCCTGCAAAAATGAAAAATATGCTCATTAAAGCATGCACATAGCTAACTCAAAATGGATCACAGTTCTGGACATAATGCCAAATCCATAAAATACACAGAAGCCAATGTGGGAAAGCAATGAAAGATATGAACCTTAAAGATGTCTTGAAGAAGGAACAGTTTTGGTAAAGGAAACCAAAGCTAAACTTACAGTTGTGACTGCCTCAAACTGAAAAACTTATACACAATGAGATAAACTCGTTAAAACCAAAGTGAAATGTAGAAAATTTGAGATATTCACACCACATGCATCAGATAAGAGAATAATATCCAAAATATATGAATTCACAAACCTCAACAATAGAAACAAACATCCCACTCAAAAAAGGGGCAGAAAAACTGAATAAACCCCCAACCTAACAGAAACAGAGATGCCTTATGGACACTGAAAATCAGTCAGCATCAGAGAAAGCAAAATAAAAACCACAATTAGATACTACCTCACACCTGTGGGAATGACCAATATCAAAATATCATGAAATATCAGATCTTTGAGGGGCATGAAAATAGTCCATGTACGCTGTTGGTGGGAATGCAAATCAATACAAATCTTTGGAACACTGTATGAAGATTCCTCAAACTAATAAAAATTTTAAAATTACCTACCCTCTATTCTGGCAATATTATTTCCAGGCATGTACCTGGATGTACAAAATCTCTCATCAGAAATAACATCTGCTCCCCTAAGTTCATAGTGCACAGTTCACAATAGTCAATACAGGGAAACACCTAAATGCCCACCCACAGATGATGGATAAAGAAACTGTGGTCTCTGTACTCAATGGAAATCAATGCAGCTATTAAATAGTGAACTCGTGCCCTCGAAATAATCTGGATGGAAATACAGGCAATTATGTGAATCAATATAAATCAGAAATAAGAAGATACAGTATGGTTTCACACATATGTGGAGTATAATGAAATGAAACAAATGAATAAAAGTGCCACAAAAATACATTCTTGTACTGTGGTTACAAAGGGAAGGGTGTTGGGAAGGAAGGAAACAGGAAGAGCTGGTGGTAAAGGACTCTGTGAAGGTTGTGGCATGAAATACTGACTGAGAAGCAGTTTCAACATATAAAAAGAATATAATATATTGAGCAAATGAATAGCAAATATTACTATTACAAATAATATAAGACAACAAAGACGTTAAGGTATTAATCATAGCAAAAGGGGAGGCAGAAGGTGCCCATGTTAGGGAAATAGCAATGAGACCTGGTTTGTGAACAGAGGAGGTAGAGACACTTGGAACCTTTCCTGGAGACCTTGACCACATGGAGTCTGACCAGCTCCTCTGTCATATCTGTCCTGAAGGAGGGGCCCTGTGTATGGATCAGGGATCCCACAGACAGAGATGAGCTAAGAGCATAGTCTGCCCCTTCTAACAGTAAAACCCAGATGGAGACATCCCCTCACTTCTTGTCCCTTATATGCAGACACCTCACATGCAAATTTCCACATAGGACAGAAAATGAAACACAGCACAGGGTCCCTTAAATTCAGGTCTCTCCTCATCCATCAGAACATCTCCTATAGCCATAGGTTCATGTGCAGGACCATGAATCAAGTGTGGTTCTTCATTTTCCTGGCGTCAACTCCCACATGTAAGTGTCAGGACTCAGATGAAGACTCGGGGTTGGTGCATCTGAGGTTATGATTCAGTCTGTTTTTCTTTCCCCAGGTGTCCTGTCCCAGGTGCAGCTGCAGGAGTCGGGGCCAGGCCTGGTGATCCCCTCACAGACCCTCTCCCTTACCTGCACTCTCTGGATTCTCTCTGAGTGACTATGCTGTGGGCTGGATCCGCCAGGCTCCAGGAAAGGGGCTGGGGTGGATGGGACAAGTATGGGATGATGGAGACACAGAGTACACACCAACTCTTCAATCCAGACTAAGCATCACAAGGGACACCTCCAAGAATGAAGTCTATTTGCAGTTGAAAAGCACAAGCCCTGAAGACACTGCCCTGTACTACTGTGCAAGACACACAGTGACGGGAATCAGTGTGAGCCCAGACATAAACCCCAGAAGGCATGGTCCAGGATCTCAGGCCCCCCAAGAGACTGAGGAAACGAGGGTCTCGGACAGCAGGGGGCGCTGTAGACCCACGGAGCATGGTGTCCCCTCTGCAGGTGTTGATGGAGGTTAGGGGCCCATTTCCTTCTGTTTCTGCACTTCTCCATCTGCTTATTTGCCCCTCACTGAGCATTAAGAACACTAAGTTTGTTAAAGTCCTCTTGCCTTTTTCTGCTCTTTAACTGGATTTGGAAATCCGGTAAACCTTTAGGCACTGTCCAAAGAACAATATATCAATAAACAGTTGTTGAGCACGTGAGCCCTCACTCTTCTAAATTAGACAGTCTTCTCTCTATCCAGAAGTTTTCGGAGAACAAGCATTGTCTATGAACATGACTATTTCTGCTATAAACTTCAAAATTTTCTGCTTTCCCCATAAATGTGGTATTAAGGCTTTCTTTATTAAAGTTGTATGTTCCCATCAATTAACTGCTATTGTGATTTGTATAATTATTTCATTCTTTCCAGAGGAGATGTCTCCTGATCTGCTGGAAATGAAGCTCAATATGAAATTCACACTCAAAATAAATGTCACAGGTTGTGACTGCTCAACAGAGATGACATTATATATGTAAAGAGACACAGAACTGGAAGAGCGTAGCTGACAAGTGGACTGACGTGATGATGCAGTACGAACTTCCGGAGTAAATGAGAAAGGAGGAGTCACTGTGGGGTGCACGACTGCTCACTGAACACTCCCATTTATAGGGGCAAAGAGAAATGTAAGATAAAGTACATCTGCCCACACATCCTACGCAAAAGAAAAAAGAAAAAACTGTACTTTGGGACCCTGCAACTATCAGAGGGGCAGAATATGCTTTAATAAAATGGTGACTAAAAGATACCCAAACACGGTCAGATATTTTAAATACTATCAATTAAACTAAATTTACAAACTAAATCCAATTAAAAATAAACTTCTGCAGGACCTATTCTTATAAATGTTTGAATTCTAATACAAAAGTAGATTTTAAAAGCTTCATAAAAAGAAATATTATGGAAGGAAAGAAAAAATAGCTCTTAAGTATCAAAATTCATAAATATAAATGTATTCAATCATTTAATGAATATCATGAAGTACTTAAATGAATTATAAAGTGAAAAAAGAAGTAACTGCATTTTCCCAAGCATTACTTTATTTTTAGTTTAAGGACAGACAGACCCAAAGAAAATACACAGAACCTGTTCCATGCACGTGGAAACCAAAACAGAAAGATAGCTCTGTGTGTATGTGCACATACATTATGCTATAGGACATACATTTTTAACACATATAAAATAAAAACTCTTACTAAAGATGGTTACAAGTCGCATAGTGATCCATTATCATTACAGGTGTCAACGTGTTCAATGAATATAGCAATTGTAAACATAAATGCAAAAGGGAGGATGTACATATTTTAATCAAATGCTAAGTGATATAAAGGAGTAATATATGAAAGCATACAGCATTAAGCTGTAAATCCCAAATTTGTAAAATGAATATCCAATCCAGCAAAAAGTAATGTGGAATCCATGGGCTTTAACTGAATTTTACACTATGATGATATAACACGTGGAGATATTATTTCACCCAACAGAGGGATAAACATTCTCTCAGATGCACAAAGACCTATGATCAGGATGTTAAATACGATAGTTCATTAAATAGGGAAATTTGTATGGTTTATATATTTATATAATTTACATCATTGAAATTATGTCAAAGTAATTTAGACAATGACAATATTATGTAAAAACTAGAAAATGAAAAAGTTCTGGGAAACTAAACAAACATTTTTGGCAACCAGTGTTTATCTAAGAAATCAAAAATAAAAAAAGACTATTTTGAAACATGCAAATAAAACACTGCATATCAAAATTGATAAATGAAACTAAAAAGGTACATGAGGTTTATACAAATTAATGCACACAAGGAAAAGCATCCAATAAAGACTCTAGGTTCATCACCAAATAACTAAAATATCTTTAAATGTACCACATCCAAAGTCAGTAGAAGGAAGCTAATAATAAAGAATCAGAGCAGAGATCAGGGGAACAGGGACTACAAAAGCAAAAGAACAAATCAATAATGAAACAGTCGGTTGTAAAAAGTTTAAAGTTGGCAAATTTCAGCTAGTTTTATCAAGAAAGAGAGATCTCAAAATTTTTAAATGTGTAAATGAAAAAGGAAGAGATTCCAAATCATAAAAGTTTGAGAAATATAAAGTCCTAAAAGCTCTGAATCATAAAAATATAACCTGAAAAAATCAGGAGATTGAATAAACAATGAAAATATTCTCCCAAAATAAAAGCCAACAGGCATCACATTTTAAATCCACAAAACTAAAAAAAAGTGTTATTCCATTTACCAAGCACTTCAAAAATTTAAGAAAATATTCCCAAACTCATTTCACAAGAACAACATCATTCTGATATCAAAACCACATAGAATTCTCCAAGTGAGAAACCCACCAATTCCCCACTCAACAGACTGATGGAAGTCATGGAGGGTCATTAACATGAGACAAAAAAATATGGTAACCAAGTCAGACAAGGAAGTAAAATGTCGACATCTGATAGACATGACCTTGTATAAAGATGGCTTTAAAGACTCAAAAAAATTGTTTTTGAGCAAATAGACAAACACAAAAATTTAGGATACAACAGAAAATTACTAATATTGAAATTCCATACACTAAGACTAATCAGTAACAATAAAGAAGTTAAGGAAATATCACAAAGGGATTATGTTTTAAAACTGCAACCAAGGAGGTAAAAAAATATATACCGAAAAGACCATACAATACTGATGAAGGAAAATGAACTTCAAAGAATTTCACGAAAAGATCCATGTAATGAATCAAAACTGTAATACAGTTCAAACACCCACCCCACCTTCACACTTGGAATGAAAACCATACCCGTCACAACTGCACTGGTTTTTACGTAGAAGCAGAAAGAGCCCTTCACCCGTGGGGCATCTGAAACCAGGCCACTGAGGGTGGAAGGTAACACCCGCGTTGACATCCTGCCTGAAGCCACCACCCGAATGCACCTGGTTAGCAACACCCACCTGTGAAGAAGAAAATAGACCAATATCTTTACAGAAGAAAGGACGACACATCTGTGAGTGGTAGAGACGCTGTCTATTTGGACATCATCTGCTGTGTGTAGAGATGCTGGGCTTGCAGGGAGAGACCCAGGGCAAATCTGAATACAGTACAATGAAGAAATCTTCCTTAAGGAAGTTTTAAAACAATGGTACTAAAGACACTCAGTGACATCGGGACGGCTGTGGCAGGTAAAGAGAACTACGACAATGACAGAAAAAAACATAACACAACTCCATGCAGAATTCACAGATATAAGAATAAAATTGGTGAGCTGAGAACACAGGAGAACTCTGGACTGTAAGCTGGAGGAGCCTCGAAACTTGCGTGGTGACTCTAGGACAGTGGAACAGACCACACAGACCAGCAAACAGAAATGAAAGATGTGGAGACAGCATTCAAGACCTATAAGATGCTATCAGGAGGACCAGTCATCTGTCTCATTTGGGGACCCTGAAGGAGAAGAGAGAGAAAAGGCAGAAACCCGAAATGGAGAAATAATAGCTGAGAATTTCTCTAACCTGAGGAAGAAAACAGACCTGCAGATCCAGGAAGCTGAAAGACTTCCAAACAAGAGAATCTCAAAGAGACATATGTCAAGATACATTGTCTTTAAATTGACAAAAATTTAAGATAAAGAGAGAAAAGTAAAGCAGCCAGAGAAATCCAGTTTCATACAAAGGATTCCCCATGAGGACAGCAGAGATCTCAGCTGAAACATCTCAGGCTGGAAGGGAAGGGCAGGATGCATTCAAAGTGCTGGGTCTAAGGACATTCAGCCAGCACGCTCTGCCACGCTTGACCATCACCTAGGATTAAAGGAATGGTGAGGAGGTTCTGGAACGTTGAACACATAAAGAAATTCATCACCACAAAACCATCCTGACAAGAAATACAGCAGGAAGTTCTACAGAATAAAGGCAGTCTCCTTTCAAATAGGAAAGACATAAAAATTTGAAACGTGGAACAGAAGAGAAAAAAGCAGACTTCTACGAGCTCAAGACAGACTGTACTCCCATTTTAAACGTTATCAGCAGAGGAACTTTTATGTAAACTTGAGACTATTCTCAAAACACAAACTCAAATAATAGGTGTTCTAAGCAAGAAAATGGACTTTTCAAAAAGTGTAGAATTCGACTTTTCGAAAGTTATGTCATCTCAGTGATAAGAACCAGGGTGTAGGGGCATCCGTGCTGACCAGGCCAGCGGGGTGCAGGCGATGAGGGGGCTGCATTCTCAGCATCTGGTATCACACCTGTCGCTCCTGATGTTCCCAGAAGAGACTCCTCAGAGTCATTAACGCCTGCTCTTCTCTTCAGTGACACTTTGCAAGTGTTTAGCTTCTGGCATTCTAATGTTATTGATTGAAATTCCTGGAGGAAATAAGTCTCCATCTACACAATTTCCTGATATCCAGGCCCAGGGTTTCTGCCTGACCCAGTTCTCCCACCCTTTGCTCCTGCTCCAGTCATGACCCAAAGTCTGCCCTTCCTTCTCATTCCTAAAAATGCTGTCCCAGATTTCCTTTACTGTTGTGCTGATCCAAATATAATATCAGTCTTTTAAAGCCCCATTCAATGCTTATCTCCAGCAGGAAATATTCCCTGATCTCCAGACTCTTTTTGAGTCTCCTCTCTGAAGTTCTCTTAGGCAATGATCCCTTTCTTTTCTGTGCTAAAGATAATCATGCACCTGTCTTCTCTAATCTTCTGGGTGGGCATCTCCATGAGAACTACATCTTGTTCTCTGTTCTCATGTCATTTTCTAATTTCCCCCACCTGAGCCTTTGTATGCACAGGGTACCATTTGCCAACACTCTGGCTGGAATTGGAGAGAACCATCTTAAGCAAAATAAGTCAGAAAAAAAGAGAAATGCTGGATTATTTCACTGATGTGTAGAATACAATTAAAAGAAACACACGATCATACAAATCCCAACAAAATTAACAGAACACAGGACTGTGGTTACCTGGGTTTGGGATGGTAATAGAATAAGGAGGGAAATGGTGTTTGAAGGGACACTGGACTCTGGTGGGGGGTGGGATGTGCAATGTGGACTGAGATGAGATTTCAATATCCTCAAATTAATATAGCTTGTGAACAAATGAAGAGAGAAAGGCAGGAAGGAAGACAGTGAGCTAGGACTACATGAGGAGAAACAAGAGAGAAGTACTGTTTCTTACATAGAAGTTTGTTTGCAGCAGGAGGAGTAGGGTTCACAAGACAGGAACTTAATCCTCACTCATGGAGGGATGAACACACTCTGAACAGTAACATCACCTGTGATCCAACCCTCAGAGGGAGACATAATGTTGGGGAGGAAACCAGAGAAGGGCTTGTACCCCCGAGAGATGAAACAAGACTCCATGGAAAATGTGTTTTTAAGATGATTGTTGAACTATGAATCAAGCAGTGGGTAGAAACCAAGACTGGAGATAACTTTCAAGGAAGATCCAAAAGTAGTTAGAGCCTTGGTGGCTCTGGTGGACAGAGAAGTCAGATTGCAAGGATTTAATGACTATTTAGTTATTTTTCTCAGAAATGTGGTGCTTTTCTATGCTAGCTGCCCATTAGAATCATGTGGGGAGACTAATAAACATGCAAACATGAACCTCACGCTCAGAGACTCTCAAGTGCACACCCTGGGGGTTTGACAGAAGAATTATTAAGGCAAGTGGACTTTTAATGAAAACATCACCACTGTCATGTCAACTCTGTGATTGCTTCTGATTATGAAATCAGTAAACTGTGGACAAGCCGTAATAGTACAGGACAGAACTTAAAGATTATCTGAAATCTCCCTAGTGTGAAAAATATAATTATTTGACAATTTCTGCATCATCTTATGTCCCAAATACATGATTTTCCATCAACAATACTATATCATGAATGCTATCTTTCACTGAGAAAGCTATGTCACAAATGCAGTCTTTGGGGTAATGGGATGCTCTCCATACCCTGTTCCCCCACCCACACCAGTTTTCCCAAATCCCTGTTGTTCACTGGGGAGTTTCCTTTCATGTGTTCAGGCTCACAACATTTTAAATAAAATGTATGCGAAATTATTCATGATTCATATTTGAAAACTGGCATATACTTATCCCTGTCCCTGCTTGTTGTTTCCTAAGTGGACTCAGCTACCAGGACAGGACTGCTCATCTGTTTGTCTCATTTTTATTACATAGCCAACCACTGGATGGACCAATGGACTATATCCATTACTTAATTTGCTGCAAAATTTACTATGAGAAATATGCATAAAATATGAAATTCTGTTTACATGTAGCTTCTAATAAAGAAAAATCAGAAAGAACAACAAATGATATGGTGAGTGAGCCTATGTTAAAACACTTTACCAATAAGAAAAATTCCATTGAAATACAGTTTACTTGTAACAAATATTTAATGTAGATATTAAGGTGAATTCTAAAAGTCTTCAAAAACTGAGAAGAGACACCAAAATTCATTAAAAAGTACATCAATCTACAGACAACAGATGACAGATGTGGTGAGGATGTGAAGATATGGGTCCAGGTGCAGAGCGGGTGGAATGTGAACTGCACAATCCATGTGCAAAACAGTGTGGACTCCTCCTTTGTAAAAAACAGAATGAACATTTGTTCCAGCAATTCAACTTCAGGATCTAAATCTGAAAAAGGAAAAGAATATGGTAAAGACATGGTATGATTCTATAACTATTGCAGCATTATTAGTGATGATCAAATTTTACAATATTTTATACATGCTCATCAAAGAATAATGAAAATTATAACTATCTATATACTCATATTAGCATATTTTCAATATTTTAGTGATATCAAAACACTCTAAGGATCTGTTTGAGGTCCATCAGTTGTAAGTTTGCATTTTTTATAACAAAGTCCCAGGACACTCACACCTGCTCTGGGTTCACCCTCCACAGGTCCCACCCAGCACCTACTATGAAGAAGGAGTTCATGCAAATAGGGCCTCCATATGTGATGAAAACCAGCCTAACCCTGACCCACAGCTCAAGGACAGGAGCCCAGCCTGGGACCGGGAGGATCCATCCTTGTCAGACTGACCTCAGACGACTCACCATGGAGTCTGTGCTGAGTTCGGTTTTCCTGATTGCACTGCTCACAGGTGACTCGTGAGAACAGAGGTCCCGTGTGTGAGGGATGTGGGGAGAGGATCAGTGGGTGTGTGACAGTCTCTTGATCAGGATTCTCGGTGTTTGCAGGTGTGCAGTGTGAGGAGCAGCTGGTGGAGTCTGGGGGAGACGTGGTGCAGCCTGGGGGGTCTCTGAGACTCTCCTGTGCAGCCTCAGGATTCATGATCAGTAGCTACTGGTTGAGCTGGGTCCGCCAGGCTCCAGCGAATGGACTGGAGTGGATTAGTAGTATTAATCCTGATGTAGGTAGCACATACTATGCAGACTCTGTGAAAGATCAATTCACCATCTCCAGAGACAACAACAGGAACACGCTTTCTCTGCAAATGAACAGCCTGAGATCTGAGGACATGACCGTGTATTACTGTTAGTGAAACAGTGAGGGGGAGTCAGTGTGAGCCCAGACACAAGCCTCCTGCTGGGGACACAGAGGCTGGGTTGAGAAACCAGGTCACCAGGGACTCAGGACTTCCAGGCCTCTGAACACCAGAGAGTGATTTAAACAAATTGAGCAGAGATACAGCATGCATTCTCTGACTTGTGTGGTACATGACAGTCTTATTTTTGGGGTTCATCTAATATTTCTTAAGAGACCCCTTTATACTTATGATTCAGATCTTAACTCTGACATCTCTGAATCCAGAACAATAAATAATAACCATAAGAGTACACATTCTCACCTGCAGAAATGTGCTATGTCCTGCAGGAGCTGAAAAGCCTCTCTTCTGGTTTCCAGTGTCAGGATCTGGTATAATCTAATGTGCCTTTTCTTTAGTCATCCCTCCATCACTCTGAAGGCGGGGCTCAGTGTTGTCTGCATTAGTGTGCTGGATAGATTGAGCCAAGAAAAACCTTGTTCACTGGGTCAGTGATGCATAAAATTGATTTCAAATCTGTCCCTCCTACTCACATAGCAAGGTGTTTGTGAATCAATGTAATCATGTTGCCTTTTGTTTGTTTTCTACAAACCCACTTATTATTTACACGTTCTTATATGCTCATTACTTTTTTCTCAAGAAAATAGAGGATGCATTTTCTCTAAAGTAAATCCCCGGGCTGACTGCTCATCTGGACTTAGGTGTCTGACTCAAGCTCTGCCCCTGTGGACACTCTCTGTGGAGGAGGGTGATAGACTCTCTCACTCACCTTTAACCAGGATCCTCCTGCCATCCTCCTGCATCGATTCATCTAGAAAATACAGGTAGACATGTGTAGACATATTACTGATGCAATTTTTATGACAGGTGCAATTGAATTGGGTCTTAGAATCAACTTTCTCCCCTGTGTTTTCTGAGCAGCCTCATGATGGACACCTCAGGGTTCTGGGAGAGCTGGGGCAAGTGTTCAGGTCTCTGTGTGCCCGTCCTGGGGATCCAGCAGGATGACACCATATTCAGCAGCAGAACCCCATTATCTGAGCAACAGAGAGCCCCCCCAGCATAATCATACATGAATCCAAAGGAGAGAGTCTCCTGTAAGACAGGAGGAGTGCCAGCACTCTGGGGAGCTGAGTGGGAGCCCCATGGGAAAATTACAATGGGTGCTGATATAACTGAGAGGCAACCCCTCCTGGTATATTGGCCCAAAGCCACAGGACCCACCAGAACAACACCCCCAGATTTAGTGGAGGAAGAGAGTTTCCCAGAAAGGACAAATTCTGAAGGCTATGAACATCGCCGTCCTCTGTTGGAGCCATAAGTGCAACCTGATTTGTTCGTTGGAGCCATAAGTGCAGCATGGTTCGGCAACAAGCTGATCATTACTGTTTAGACCTAGAACACTGGGTGAAAGACTGGCTTCCCCTCAGACACCAGAGCCATAGCCTGGACTCTTAGAACCCAACGCAAGTTCCACCTGAGAACAGCAGCAAAACAACCACCAATGATGCAGGAAAACTGCAGCAATCCCAGGGTTCAAACACGATCCGGATGTGTTCACTGCAAACCAATACCTGACACAAGACCAGCACTGCAGTAAACTGTCACACAGATACAAAAATGCCAAACAAGAAAGACAGAGAGAAATATATGCAAAATGATGCATCCCATCAAATACCCCGGGATAATCTGAAGACAACTGACCTATACAAACTGCCAGAGGATAAATGTAGGTCAACAGTCAGAAACATAATCATGGAAATCAGAAAACTACAGAACGAAAAGACAACTACAGAAAAGGAGAGAGACAAAATGAAACAAGATATCAGAGAAATGAAGAAGTAGCCAAACTAAAGAACACCATACAGGGACTTAATGTAGGATGAATGAAGTCTCCAATAGAATCAGTGAACCAGAAGATAGGGCAGAGAAATGCACTCAGGGAAACTATCAAAGAGAAAAATGAATGAAAACAGCACTTGAGACCTATAGGATAACATCACTGCCTCATAGGTGTCCCAGAAGGAGAAGAGAGAGGGGGCCATAAATAATAGCTGAGATTTCCCTAACCTGCAGAATGAAGCAATCATCCAAATCCAGGAAGCTCAAAGCGTCCTAATAAATGAAACCAAAGCAGACTTACACCTATATACATTGTCATCAAAATGCAAAAAACACAAGATTATGAAAGAAACCTAAAAGCAGCCAGAGAAAAATGAGTCACATACAAAGTAGTCCCTATAATATTGAAAGTGAATTTATCAACTGAAACTCTATAGGCCAGTAGGCAATGCCATGATATAGTCAAAAGCCAGAAAGAAAAGGATTTTCAGCATAAGATACTATACCCTGCAAGATTATCATTCAGAACCAAAAGAATGATAAAAAGCTTTCCCAATAAGAAAAAGTTAAAGGAATTCACCACCTCAAAACCAACTCTACAAAAAAATGTAAAGAAATACCACTTAAAAACAGAAGGACAGTAGATATAGTAAGTGGGTAGGAGAGGAGAATAAAAATGTGCATGGTTGCAATGAGTGGTAGACTAATCTGCTTTCAAATAAAAATAAGAAATAAACATAGAATTCTTTATGCCGACTTCAAGGTAACCTCAAAATACATCTCCAGGGAAAAGTAAAGAAGAAAACAAAAAAAATAAAGTGAAACAAAACATACATTCAGCTAATCCATCTAGGAAGAGAAAGAGAAGAACAAAGGAACCATCTAGAAAAACAAACAGAAGACAAATTGAAAAACGATACTAACTACATATCAATAATCACACTAGCGTTAATGGATGGAAATAACAAAAAAATCACAGAGTGGCCGAATGGATTCAAAAGGATAACACAATCTTCTGCTTCATTTAGGAAACTCACTTTCTTTTAAAAGAATCAGTCAGTTGTTGAAAGACAATCCAAAATTCAAATGGCAAACAAAAAAAGCAGGAACATCAATATTTATATCGGATAAAGACTTTCCAGTAAAAGCATAACAAAATACAGAGATGGATATTTAAATAATGATTAAGGGATCAATACAACAAGAAGCCATAATACTTTTTAACATATATGCACTAAATAATGGAATATGGTGGGTGTTTATATAAATCAAGTATTATTAGATCTGACGAGAGACATCAACAGCGCACAGTTATAGTAGGAGATTTCAACAGCCCTCTTGTATGAGTAGACTGAACAACCAGGCAGAAAATTAACAGAGAAACTGTAGCTTTAGATGACCAATTGGACCAATAAGTTCTAATAGACATATACTGAACATTTCATCCAATGACTACAGATTTCATTTCTTCTCAAGCTCACACAGAACATTCTCAAGGACACATCATAGGTTGGGGCACAAAACATGTATCAACATATTTACAAAGATTGAAATCATACCAAACAGCCTCTCTGACTGAAAAGGTTTAAAAATAGAAATCCATTCCTTAAAGAAAGCTGAAAGAAGCCAAACTAACTGGAAACTAAACAATATGCTTTCAAGCGACATTTGGGTTAAGGAGGAAATCAAAGAAAAATTTTAAAAATTAAAGACAAATGAGAATGAAGACATGAGAGACCAGAATGTATTGGAAGTAAGTCCACTGCAATCTGGGTGTACCTCAAGAAACAAGAAAAATTATAAATTAACATCTTGACCCTACATTTAAAACAACTAGCAAAGAACAACAAAACTCAAAATCAGTAGTAGAAAGGAAATGACAAAAATTCAAGCAGATATAAGTGAAATAGAAAATGAAAAACAGTTCAAAAGATCAGAAAACACGAAAGTTGGTTCTTTGTAAAAATAAATGAAATTGACAAGTCAATGACTAATGACTAAGAGCCAACGACTAAAGTCACACAAAAAAGAAAGAGAGCCCTCATAATCAAATCAGAAATGGAAGGAGAGACGTTAAATCAGAAACCACAGAAATACCAAACACCATATGTGATTACTAAAAACAGCTCTCAGCCAATACAGGGGCCACCTCAATGGCATGGGTACATTTTTAGAAAAATACAAACTACAAAGGCTGAACTTGGTAGAATTTGAACAAATACAAGCAATTAAATTGAAGAGATAATTTAAAGACTCCTAAAAAATAAAAGCCCAAGACCAGATCCTATTCTAATGATATTTGCCTCACCGTCAGAGAAGAATTAACACCTACTGTTCTCAATCACTTCCAACATATGAAAGAACAGGGAAAGCACCCAAATACTTTCTGACTCTAACATTACACTGATATCAAAAACTGATAGAGACACCACCAAGAAACAAAATTGCAGATCAATATCTCTAATGAACAAGATGCACCAATTCTCAGAAAATATTAGCAAACCAAATCCAACAATACATCAAAATGGTCATCCATCATGAACAAGTGAGCTTTATCTCAGGCATGCAAGGATGATTCAACATATATAAATTCATTAATGTAATACACAATGTTAGAAAGAGAAAGAAGAAAAATTATATGAACATACCAATAGACACAGTGAAATCATTTTATAAGATCCACCACACATTTATTATAAAATTCCCTGCATGAAATCGGAATAGTAGGTACATACCTCATATAAAGTCCATGTGTGATAAACCCACAGCCAACATCATAGTCAACAGAAAAATAAAAGTTTTTCCTCTAAGGTCAGGAACAAGGCAAGACTGTCCACTCTCCAATGCTATTTAATATCACACTGAAGGCCTTAGCCAGAGCAATTAAGCAAGAGATGAAAATAAAAAGAATGTAAACTGGAAAGAAGGAAGTAAAACTGTCATTATTTGAAGAAACATGATTATATATATGTTTGTATATAAATATATATATATATATAACCTAAAAAGACTCCAATATTACAAGAACTCATCAACAAATACATGAATTTGTCAGGTTAAAAACCGATACACAAAATTCCATCACCTTCTTATGCACAAACAACATGCTAGAAGCAACAAAATCAAGAAAACCACACCATTTAAAACAGAAATAAAAAATCAATTATCTTTTAATATACTTAACAAAGGAGGTGAATGAACTACATAATGATAACTCAAGTCCTTCTTAATAGAAAGAGGAGGATACAAACATACAGATAGACAACCCCTGCTTGTGGTTGGGAAGAACCAACATTGTTAAAAGTGTCAATTTAACCAAACTGACACACAGATTTAATAAGCACAGGCTTATTTCAAAGAAATAGAACAAAAATCTAAAATTTCTATGGAATGACAAAAATCACCAAATACTTAAAGCAATTACATAAAAGGGAATGAACCTGGAGAGATTATACTCCCTGGCATGGATGTTTATTAAAGTGATTGTTATCACAGTAGCATGGTACTGGAATAACAGTGATACAGATATTAAAATAGAATTGAATCAACAGAGACTGACTCTCACATACATAATCAATATAAGACAAAGGAGCCAAAAGCACACAATTAAGATTGTCTATTCAACAAATGGCATTGGAAAAACTGGACAGCCACATGCAAGAGATGAAACTAGATCAGCTCTCTAACACCATTCACGGAATCACTCAAAATGGACTAGAGACTTGGACATAACACCAGACACCATAAAATTATGGGAAGACAACCCAGGAAAGTCATTCCATTACATCAATCTCAGAGAGGCCTCTGGGGACTCAACTCCAGTGTCAGGGGAAACAAAAATAAAACAAGCACCTGGGGACTACAATGAACTAAAGAGCTTTTCATAGTGAAATAACATCAACAAAACAAAAATAAAAGCCTACTAACTGTGAGAAGATATTTGTTTTCCATATTTCTGACAAGGGCATAACATCTAAAATATACAAAAATCTTCTAAAACTCAATATCTGAAAATATGGCTATCCAATCAAAAAATTAGAAGAACTGAAGAGGCACTGTTCCAAAAAGGATATGCAGACAGTCAACAGACTCATGAAAATATGTTCCTACTCGCTACTGGCTATCAGGGAAATGCAAATTAAAACAATGAGATATCACCTTACACCCGAAACACTGGTTGTTATCCAAAAGTCTAAAACAACAAATGCTGGCGAAGATGTGGAGAAAAGGGAACACTTTTGCACTGTTTGTGAGAGTGCAAATTGCTGCAACTCCTATGGAAAACAGTGTGGAGAGTTCTCAAAAATTTGAAGATGGAAATCCCATATGATCCCATCATCCCACTTCTGGGTGCTTACCCAAAAGATATGAAAACACTGGCTCGTGAAGATGTGTTACCCCCATGTTTATTGTAACCCTATTCACAATAGATGAGAACTGGAAACTACCTAAGTGCCCAACATCAGATGAATAGATCAAGAATATGTGGTCCATATACACAATGGAATACTACACAGCCCTTAGAAGAGATGTAGCCCTGTCATTTGAATCAACATGGACGGAATTAGAGGGGATTATGCTTATGAGGGAAATAGAAAAAATAATACTGAAGTTTGTCTTGAACCAAAAATGACATCCAGTAACCTAACATCCTAAGAGAAAAAAGAACCATGAAGAATCACATTTCCAGATTTCAAACTATATTGCATAACAAGCATCATCAAAGTACAGCACTAGGAAAAAGAAGACCCGAAGACAAGAAGTAAAATGAGATCCAGAAATAAGGCTATGTTGAGGCAGAGAGTTAGACTATGATAAATATGCTGAGAGTACAATGGAAGAATGTCTATTCAGTAAATGATGTTGGTGGCACCCTAGTGGAGCCATTAGGAAAATCTCTGAAGGACACTGGAAACACAACCCTGGGTTCAATTGTTGGGTAAAGGAAGAAGCATCAGTGTGAGCAACTAAAAAGATAAATAAAATGCTCCCTCCTCCTCTCTCTTCCTGTTTGCCTGCTTGCCTTCATTCCCACCTTTCCTCTAAACTATGGTGCTGGGAAACTGGAAAGACATCTGCAAAGCAATGGAAATCAGTTACTCATTAGTGCTTACACACAGTGGACTCAAAATGGATAAAAAACCTGGACACAAATCAGAAACAACAAAATACTTAGAAGACAATCTCTACCTCAACCTCAAAGATGCCCTGGAGAAGGAACGGCTATAGCAAAAGAAACCGAAGCAAGACTAAGCAGTTGGACCTACAAACTGAAAAGTATCTACGCGATGAAATAAACCACCATTGAAACAAAAGGACAATTTATAGAATTGGAGAGGTTATTCACACAACATACAACAGACAATAGGTTAATCTCCAAAATATATCAAGAGCTCATACACCTTAACAATAAAAACAAATGACCAACTCAAAATATGGACAGAAAAACTGAGTAGACCCCTATATAAGGAAGAAGCAGATTACCTAGAGATATCTGAGAAAAACACTCCAAGTCAATCAACTTCAGGGAATACAAATAAAAACAATGAGATACCACCTCACACCGGTGAGAATGGCATTTATCAAAATGACTGGAAACAGCAGTTCTTTAAGGATATTTGAGAAAAAGGTGCCTCTTTCACTGTTGGTGGGACTATAAATTGATGGACTCTCTTTGGGAAACAATATGGAGATTTCTCAAACAAATACAGATGGATCTGTCATCTGATCCAGCAAACACAGTCCTGGACATATACCCAGATATACAAAATCTCTCATCAGAAATAACATCTGCCCTCCTCAGTTCACAGTGCACAGTTCACAATAGCCAAGACAAGGAAACCACCTGAATGCCCACCCACAGATTATGGATGAGAAAGCTGTGGTCTCTGTACTCCGTGGAAATCAATGCGGCTATTAAAATAGTGAACCTGTGCTCTTGCGACAATCTGGATCTACAGGAGACCATGTGAAGCAAAACTAATCAGAGAGCAAAAGACACATACAGAAAAAGAAAAAAATATTTCACTCTTATATAGAGTATAATGAAATATAGCAAATTAAATAAAAATATGAACAAAAGTAGAATCCTGGTTTGTGGTTACAAGGAGGGGAAGGGTGTTGGGAAGGAAGAAAACAGGGAAACAACTGGTGGTAAAGGTCTGCTCAAGGTTGGGCATGAAATACAGACTGAAGAGCGGTTTCAACATTATAAAAACAGTACAGAATATTGAGGAAAATAAATATCACTGTTACAAATAATGTAAGACAACACTGATATTAAGGTAACAATCATAGGAAAAGGGGATAGAGGCATACAAGTTAGAGGATCATGGTTGTGAGGTGGTGTGTGGACAAAAGTTGCAGAGACATATATACTCTCCTCAGGAGTCCTGACCACATGGATCCCAGAGAGAGGACTGAGCAGCTCTCTGAGGGCACACTATGCCCCTCCTAACAGGAATAACCCAGATGGAGACTTCCCCTCACTTCTTCTCCCTTATATACAGACACCCCACATGCAAATCCCCTGTAGGATCAGAGATCAAGCACAGAACTGGGCCCCTTAAATTCAGGTCCCTCCTCCTCCATGAGAACGTATCCTGGAGCTCAGGGCTCATGTGTAAGATCACAAATCAAGTGTGGTTTACCTTGTTCTGGGGTCAACTCCCACATGTGAGTGTCAGGACTCAGATGAAGACTCTGGGTTGCTCCATCTGAATCACAATTCACTATTTTTCTGTCCCCAGGTGTCCTGTCCCAGGAGCAGCTGCAGGAGTCAGGACCACTCCTGGTGACCCCCTCGCAGACACTCACCCTCACCTGTGCCATCTCTGGTTTATCTCTGACCAGCTCTGGATCCGTCAGGCTCCTGGACAGGGACTGGAGTGGGTCGATGTGATATGGAGTACTGGGGGCATAACACTTAACCCAAATCTTCAGCCCCGCCTCAGGATCACCAAGAACACCTCCAAGAATGTGTCCGACCTGCGGAATAGTCAGCTGGGGTCCGGAGATCCACCTAGAACGGATGAAAGGGGTGGGACAAGAGGTACGAAAAATGATAGCAAGACAACGAATTCTGATCAAGCTGCAAAAATTTTGTTAAGATGGAGGGACTTATATAGGAAGGGAAAAGAAGGGAAGTAGTTCTGATAGGTGGCCCCTGTGCATGTCTGCTACATGCTCTTTAGTTGGATTGGAGAGTGGGTGCATGTATAGCGCGTGATCAAGACTCTGATTGGTTACTAGTGCGCGTGATCAAGGCTCTGAGTGGGTGCATGTATAGCGCGTGATCAAGACTCTGATTGGTTACTAGCTGATTGGTTGCTAATGTTCATGCTTTATAGAATAGGGAGGCAACCGTTAGGCAAACAGCGAAGTGGCTGAGGTACCTCTGAGTGTAATTTTCCGCTTGGATTGCATCAGCCTGGCTTTGTGGCCTGGCCCAAGTCCCCAACATCTCCTCCCTTTTTATTTTTTAGGGTGAGGAGACTATTTTGGACATTAACCTGCTAGGGGAGGCAGTGGCCAGGTTCCTCCTGAGCTCATCTCAAGCTCTAGAGCACCTTTTTCGGAGGAGAGGATGTGGGTACCAACCTCTTTGCAAACCGGCTTGCCTCTCAGGAGACTCGACAGCGGCCTTGTTTTGGGGGGCCTCTCCTTGCAGTGCTTTGCCTTGCACCTAGCGGTGTCCATCACAGCTCTTTAGGCTGCAAAGCATATTGTCGAGAGTTATGCTGCTCCCGTGGGAGGGGGTCCTGGTGGCAATCGTGGGCCGACACTCAGGTGCATGTGTTGATCTGGATCGCTCTCCCATTCCTGCATTTCTAATTGATGGTAGTGGATTTGAATGGGTTTTCCTAATATGGTGTTGAGCTGATCTTTGACCAAATTTGTTATGTGTCTAAAAGCCCAAGGGCCAAAGGTAAGGATCAGGATAATAGCGACTCAAGGTCCTAGAAAAGGAAGGAGGTAGGGGAGGAGTCCGTTGAGGCCTGTTAGGAATGGGTTTTCCATCAGCGATTTTCGTCTTCTTTCTAGGTCTTCTTGTAGGTTCTTTATCTTGTCTCGAACGATGCCGGATTTGTTGGTGTAGAAGCAGCAGCGTTCCTGTAGGGCTAAGCAGATACCTCCCTGTTCTGCAGTGAGTAAATCTAGGCCTCGTCTATTTTGAAGGACTACTTCTG